>JAQQRL010000159.1:0-14590 GCA_028453745.1 Agapostemon virescens | reverse complement strand
ATCGACGAGATAATTTTATAAGGATTAAAAAAAACTTTTGTTTTCATGTTCAGATGAAAATTAGAGGCTCTAGGATGTACACAAACTGACGATGCGCGTGGCGCGGAGCTGTGAAGATTTATAAATATTGCGAAAAAAAATACATTAATCATTAAAATAGAAATTTTTTGTATTGTTTAAATATAGACCATAATATCATGAGAGGTTGAGAATGATTCGCTTTGTAGTTATTGAGAAAAAAATTCCTAAAAATCACTATTTTTTAGGCACTCTAAAGTGTATTCGCCCCTGAAGCATTTCAACTTTAGATTCTAACAGTTTTATCGAAGGGAATATTGTGAACAATATTAAGCGTGCTATACATACTATACATTCACGCCCAGAAGTAGTAATAATATGAAAAATGTGTTACCAGCTTTCGCTAAAAACATTGAAAAATTTGCAGTATATTATCCATCTTTATCGCAGAGTGTAAGAGAATGTCGAGTTAGAGATAATATTCTGAAATGCGTATGCGAAAGCCTCTATAGCTTCTGATGTCTGATAAATCCTACTCCGCAGTTTTATTACTTAATAAATTACACATATATATATGTGATAAACGATATTATCTTCCCAACTCAGAAAACCGTACGAAAATAAGTGCAAGCGGTTAAGCGCAGCATGCGTACTGTAGAATCGTCTCCCAACGTTTTACAAGCTGGAATATCTTTTTCATAAAATCGGCGTGGTTTTTCTCAAAAAAGATCTAAAGTTTTATAAAAACCGAGCAGGAATTTTTGCAATTGTCTAATAAACTGTTTGCTAACAAATTGGTATTTAGAATCTAAATTTTAAATGAGACGTCCGCAATCAAATTGACACGTGTACCGTCAATCGAGGGTTAATGGAGACTGCGAGAGCCCCTATTTCATTTTGCATTAATGTGACAATCAAGAAATACTGCACACTCCAACAGACGCGTTAAATGCAATATTTGGTACGTGTGATATGCATACGAGATTCTATTTTCATATCTAAAAACTACTTTCATTTGACTAAAGTGTTGTTCAAAATAAAATGTATTTCTATAACATTATTACAAACATAGTATGTACTACGATTCACAAAATAAAAAATATTGGATAGTCGGAAAAGTATTCAGAGATTTTTGTCACTAAATGTTGTTTGATGTTATATATCCGGCAACACTGATTAGATTGCGTCATATTGACGCGCATTTGAAAGGTGACATTACAGTCTACAATTTTTATGCAGGTAGTTTTGTATTTCGTCAATCGTGTCAAAAGTAATATTAGTGTGAAAACCAGTTAAATTTCTGAAAAAATTTACTATGTTTTGCAAATGTACTACGAAAAATGCAAAAATGCTGCACAAACCCGGGAAAAAATTTGTAGTGTTTACGGTCAAGATGCTGCATCAAATGCAACAGCAAGTAGATGGTTTGCTCGTTTCCGTTCTGGAAATTTCGATATTAAAGATGCACCTCGCTCTGGTCGACCAATCACTGAGAAAGTCGATGAAATGATGCAACTGCTAAGCAAAATCGACATATAAGGAGTCATGAGATTGCTAGAGAACTAAACATTCACCGTTCAATCGATTTGGATCATTTGCAGAAGGCTGGATATGAAAAGAAGCTCGATGTTTAGATGTTTCATGATTTAATAGAAAAAAATTTGATTGATCGAGTTTCCATCTGCAAATCATTGCTCAAACGTTATGAAATCGAACCATTTGTGAAAAGATTGATAACGGACGATGAAAAATGGATCACATACGACAACAATGTGCAAAAGAGATCGTGGACAGAGGCCGGTGAATCATCACAAACGGTGGCAAAACTAGGATTGACACCAAAAAAGATGATGCTGTGTGTTTTGTGGGATTGGAAGGGAATTGTCCATCATGAAGTGCTACCGCCTGGTCAAACGATTGATTCTAATCTCTACTATTAACAATTAACCAGATTACAGCAATCGTTTAAAAAAAACAGACCAGAATTGATGAACAGAAAAGGTGTTTTGTTCCATCATGACAACGTCAACCTTACCCAAACCACACACAAGTTTGATGACTTTACAAAAATTGAGAGAGCATTGCTGGAAAGTTTTAATGCATCTACCGTATAGCCCAGACCTTTCACCATCAGATTCTCGTTTGTTCCGACCTCTGCAAAACTACCTGGATGGTAAAAAGTTGGATTGTGAAAATCACTTCGCCAAGTTTTAGCCAATAAACCACAGAAGTTCTATTCCGATGGGATTAAGGCTCTACTCCAATACCGGCGAATGGTCATAGATAATAATATATACTAGAATATATACTAGATATAATTTTGTATCGTATAACTGATGGAATAAAATTCATTCTTAATAAAAGAAACATTTAATCAAAAAATGACAAAAATCTCTCAATACTTTTCCGACTATCCAATATATATTACTTATTACAAACATAGTATGTACTATAATTTACAAAATTAAAAGTATGTGTTACCTATTAATTATTTGAATATTAATTACCATATTTCGAGGTAGGATTCTCATAGAAGGAAGAGATTAAAGAGACGTTTCCTTTATGTCGTACAAGTAGTGAAAGCAAAGGAATGCCTTACACGATTTAACACGTTGAATGCTATGTCAGTCCCTGGGGACTGACGGTATCAAATTTACGAATTAATATGTTATAGATAATTCATGTAATGTTAAGAAATATTCCCACTATTTCCATAGATTCGATTGAAACAGAAAAGCACAAATGGGCTAAGCGAGTCTTTTGCTTATGCACAGTTGCATTATTTCCGTTTAAAGGTAAATAAAATGTGACGCGAAAGTTAAGCAAAATGGCTCCGCATTCAACGTCAGCAAGTTGAGTCTGTCAATTGTTACACATGTAGTTTAATTAACACTAAACCTACAGAGCATCAAAATTGACGGTGTATATTGTCTTATAAAAATACCAAGATTTAATTTATTGGGTTGTTCGGAAAGTAATTTCGTTTTTTCCCGACAGAGGATTTAATTGTATTTTTTTGCACCCAACTTCACACTTACGCCGCATAATCATTATATGTTTTTAGAGTTGATATAGCAAGGCTTGTGTGTAAAAAAGTCCAATTTATTCTACACAGTAGTTTCTGATTGGTGCCCTTTTAAATATGGATAGCAATAAGCAGCATTTTCGTCATATTTTACTTTTTTACTATAGAAAAGGTAAAAATGCTGTTCAAGCCAGAAAGAGATTAACCGATGTGTATGGAGAAGATGTGTTGACAGTACGCCAGTGCCAGAACTGGTTTGCAAAATTTCGATCCGGCAATTTTGATGTCGAAGATGCACCACGTTTTGGAAGGCCGGTTGAAGCTGATAAAGACACGATAAAGGCATTAGATGATGCAAACCGGCGAATAACAACACGTGAGACCGGTGAGATGTTAAATTTATCAAATTAAACTGTTTATGACCACTTGAAAGGCCTGGGTTTAACCTCGAAGCTCGATATATGGATTCCCCATGTTCTCACGGAGAGAAATTTGTGTCGTCGCGTTGACGTCGGTAATTCGCTTCTCAAACGTCACGAAAATGATCCATTTTTGCAGCGCATCATTACTGAGGACGAAAAATGGGTTGTATATAACAATGTCAAACGCAAGAGATTCTGGAACAAAAAAGATGAACCGGCTCAAAACATTTCCAAAGCCAATATCCATCAAAAAAAGGTGATGCTGTCTGTTTGGTGGGATTTTAAAGGAATCGTTTTTTTTTTAGCTTTTACCGAATAACACAACAATTAATTCGGCAGTCTACTGTGATCAGCTAGACAAACTGAAATGATGCACTTCAACAGAAAAGGCCAGAATTAATCAACAGAAAAGGTATAGTGTTCCACCAAGATAATGCGAGACCTCATACAAGTTTGGTCACTCGCCAAAAACTTTTACAGCTTGAATGGGATACAATGCCACACTCACCATATTCTCCAGATCTGGCACCTTCGGATTATTATTTGTTCCGGTCACTGCAAAATTTTTTAGACGGTAAAACATTCACTTCAAATGAGGAGGTCAAAAACCACCTCGATCAGTTTTTTGCCAGCAAAGACCAAAAATTTTATGAGCGTGGAATTATGCTACTACCAGAATGATGGCAAAAGGTATTGGACCAGAATAGCCAATATGTAATTTAATAAAATACTTGATCATTATACGAAAATTTTCTTTCATTTGCATAAAAAGAGAACGAAATTACTTTCCGAACAACCCAATATTTGGATTATTCGCGACTTTCATAACATGCTACAATTGAACAAAGAGATCTATCGAATCGATTCCTATCAAGACAATTTTATAATGTTCCATAATTGTAAACTAAAAACTCTGAAAAGGTTCATTTGACCCGCTGTGGTAGGTTTAGCATTAATCAGATCGAAACTACAAATTAATAATTTAACGGGCGGATAAATTTGACTAAAATTCACGAATGCGCAAATGTATTACAACAAACGTTAATCTTAAAAAGTGGACAAAGAATTGTGTCACGCACATGTAATCAACGTGACACGCAACATGTAAACATCAACCAACGACAGACTATAACTTGAGGAAGGTCAAACTCAATAATTTATACGAGTAGCTTCCGGAGACGAGAATATAAATTCCCGAATAGTTTTATTATTGTGGTATCTTAGGGAAAACAGGAAACCGCCATACAGAGACTCGAATGCGCTTCCTTCCTGATCGTAATCGATCGATTGCCTCACAGAAAATTGCCCACAAAGCCCTCCAACTTTTTCTAATCTCCTTAACCTTTACTATGCTTTACAATTATATTGTGGAAAATTTATAAACGTTATAAATCGAATAACTATTTAACTATATAAGAAAGCCAGATTAATGTTGAAACATTCTGCCGGAAAAAATGTTACAAAATTTGGTAAATCGAAGATGTTCTTTGAGCTCGATGACGTTACATAAATGTATAATTGTACATCCGAACGCCTGTTGCATTTGATAACTGCAAGTGTCACATGCACACGGTATACGTGTACATTATCGCCGTTGCTCTTCAGACTAAGTATTTAACTTAGACTTAGAAAGTAATAAATAAATAAATTGACTTAGAATTTCGAGTCACGTGAATAACATTGTATAACTAATATCCTATGTAAACTAGTTTGTGTAATTGTGTCCAATACTATATTTAATTCAATTATATAATAAAGAATAATGTTCTATTAAACGTATAAAATAAAATTGTGTTCATTATTAAGACTCGAAATTATTCAGGAATCTTCTAATTCAATTCAGGAGCCTTGCCTAAATTAGTCTTGATACCGGCTATAATAATGTTAAGTCAAAAATACAATGTGCCATTTTAAAAAATAAAAGTAGCTTTGACAATAATTAAAAAAATTTCCTACTTTTTTATTACATTATATAGTCAATCAAAAACTGATCAACTTTTGTTTACCACGTTGAATGCCGAAGCGAATTTTCATGTTTCAGACAAATGTAAATTATTTAATTGATAGGAAGATCAGCGTTATTAAAGAGAATTGCTAGTTACTGAATAGTAAACTGCTCACCTTATACTATAATCTGGTTAATTTTGGCAGTGATAAATTACTGTTCAATACTATTAATTTATTCACAATCGTTCTTAAACAACGCATTAGTGCCGGTTACCGGTGATCACCATGACATTCAACTTATTAAAATATCTTTTTGTCACATTATCGCAAATATTTGATAAATCGTGCAAAGTGTCACGTGGGACACCCTGTATAAAAGAAAATAAATGGAAAGTGTGTAATAAAATTTGTTCATATATGGCTTGTGTTTTCGAGTTAATCGACTTCGAAGATCCAAGTTCGCGAGTATTTATAAGTAGAAGCGGTAGGTCACGACCAGACGCGTCAGCTGTTTCCTACTGTGTTGCGTACGCATGCTTCGTAGTTTCAAACGCGATTTTCTCGAAAACGAAGTCACATTTAAAAACGGTTGAACGGTGAATGTTTAGTTCCCTAGAAATCTCATGACTGCTTATATACCAATCTTGCTCAACTATTTGCATTATTTCATCGACTTTTTCGATGATAGGTCGACCAGAGCGAGGTGCATCTTTAATATCGAAATTTCCAGAATGGAAGCGAGCAAACCATCTACATGCGAATTTTTTCAGACATTTCACTCATTTTCACACTAATATTACTTTTCATACGATCGGCGAAATACAAAACTGTGTGCATGAAAATTGTAGACTGAAATATCACCTCTCAAACGCGCGTCAGTATGACACAATCTGATTAGTGTTGCCCGATATATGGCACCAAACAACATCTAGTGACAAAAATCTCTCAATACTTTTCCGACTATCCAGTATATGTATTCAATAAAAAAAGACTAGTTATACGTATGGTAAACTCCCTTTTAGAAAAATAGTCATTTATTGTTAGTGGGGCATTGACCTTGACCAATTACATGTATTTAGGGCGGTTGTCAGGGTCGCGTAACGCCCACAAACTGGTGCGTTATTTTGAGGGTAAACTTGTCCCTAATTTACTAGTAAATTCCGTAACCTGCTGGCTATGAATAATTGAATAATTGTTACACTAATTCATAACAATTGCTGTACTTAATTTTAGCAAATTGAAAAGTACGTAAATATATTATTTAATAATTAAGGAGAACATTAAATATGCGATATCAATAGCACATAGTTATTGAGAAACTAGTATCCTCCGAGAAGAATAACAATCTTAAACTGGTGTATATGTCGAGATCGCGATGAAGCGTAAACAACAATATTAATGTTACGAATAACGACATAAATAAAATATATTCCTGTGAACAAGAAACATGCAGAAGACCTAACTGGACAGAAAAGACAAATTTTATCTACGAAATTATAATTGTGTAACCACTAGTTTTAATTTAATGACGATCAAATATTAATAACTCAAAATGTAATCTCGCATATATATTGAACAAATCGAGAAAAATTGATTTATCTATTAAATGAATAAAGAATAGTAAATCTGCAATTTTACTGATCTGGAGTTACGTAGATTTATAAATAACTGCCTGTTAAAGTATTTTACATGACATTTTTTATGAAAGATACATTTTATAGGAGGTAATCAATACTTCAAAGAAAACTGAAATAAATATTTTAATTTTTATCTATCTTATTATAAGATACTTAAGATAGATATAAACGTAGGGTTATTTTACAAAATTTTAGCAAAAGCTATCAAGTAGTATCTAATTTATGTTAAAATTATTTGACTTATTTGACAAACCAATTATTTAACCCTAAGTCCACAACCTTACTTTTATCGACCCTGTAAATACACTGAGTCGTTTATGTTCATTACTAATTTGTTTACTGGTAGACGTTTTAAAAGAGCTGTTTATAATTATGGAGTACGTATTGAAGTCTCTATTTTAACATATAATCGTTGGAACGTTAAACTTTTAAAATATGAATAGGGAAAAATAAATATTGACAAGAAAAAAATTCAGGAGTAACATTTCGCTGGGGACTCGAACGACCCAGATTGAAGGTAGTCTCTCATTAGTTTTGTAAGATTTCATAGAGCCATGGGGTTTGATGAATTAAATTGTTGGTTTTGAGGAAATTATTCCTATACAAATTTTTATTTCATTGTCTTAGTAGTTTTTACAAATTTTAACACTAGAACCAGCGAACATTAAATCCAATAATATATATTACTTTGTAATAGTAAGAAGACTGCACTTAATCGAACTTCATACAATTTTTATTATAACATGTGCTTCATTAAAGAAGTATGTTAGAAAATTTCTGATAAAAATATTGGTATAATATCAGTAATTGTGAAACAAAAAATTAGGGACCATTTTGACTGGTCTGGTAGTTCTAGTGTTAATCTAATCTTTACAAATTAAATACAAATGCGATAACTTCAAATATGCAATTCTATCAAAAATACCGAATCAATACTTTTAATACATATGCAATTCTATCAAAAATACCGTATCAATACTTGTGATGAAAAGTTGACACCGATTAATTTACATTTCTTAAGTCTAGTTTCATTTTACTGTTAAAATGTTATACAACGCTATTTACATTTATTTGAAGCGCTAACTTATTTTTCAATTGCAGTAAATAAGAGAAAAACTATATAAGAATTATTAAAAATATTAGTTTTCCTCTTTTTATGATAATTTCTATAAACTATTCTGTATAATGATTTTATGATTCATAAAATAAATATATGACATCATACGAAATACTACTTAACACATTTGCGATTCTCATTCTAATTTTTGCAATAATATTAAATGTGTCAAATACAGAAACTGTTGTGTTCAAATTACTAATTCGCAGTAAAAGAAAATAGAAATATTAATGATTATTACACTGTGCCTTTTATGCATGTATAACAGAAGCTAAAAAGTAAAATTGAGAAAGTTGGAAAAATCAAAGGGATTCCAAGATATTGTTATTTTAAAATTTCTTAATTTTCGAATTGTTAAGACTTTTAAATTAAAAAATTAAATGTAATGATTCTTTATTAAACTGTAGCCTGACTAAGAATAACCAATTATTACACACTCCATATCGTATACGTGTTATTGAAAGCGTCAATAAACCAATTAAATTCTTATCAAGAGATTGCTATACCACACTAACAGCAATTTCCATACGAATCAAATCCTACTCAACAAATTTCGTTCTTGAAAACAATAATCATTCTTAAAATCCTAGAATACTTTACTGCACCAACGTACATTTAAAAAACAATTCTTGATGACGAAATTATAAATACTTTCCATTTGAATGAAAATGCAAATTTTATAGACTGTTACACATCAATTCTATTATATATCCATTGATTTTTAACTGCAGCAATGAAATATTTAATAATTATCACTCAATGGAGTCGTTCACTGCACAAATCGATTAACTCCTCTTTTTGAAAAATCTTAAATTTAAGTGTCCAAGCACTTGATATAGTCGTAACTCTTTATATTTATAATAACTTTCCTTAATAATTAAGATTAACGCCATTAAGCGACAAAAAATTTTTGGCCACTTAATAATAAATAATTTATTTCAAAGGCCATTTTGATTAGCTCCGTAATTTAATGTAAATCGTTGCAATAATGCAACTCAAATGCACTAACAAGCGCTGAATAATAATGGTGAATTTTTTAATGCCGTCTTATCAAAATTAAAGTAAAATAAATTAGTCAGTTACAGTCTAATTGTCGTAGAATCAAATACTTGTGAAGTCAAATTAATTATTCTTAAAAATAAAGTTTAATTTGGTATATTTTAATTTCTACTGTGTACTTTACCAGTCACGGACTACATATTTTTTCAGCCTTTTCAACATCACTTCCAGATCGTATTTTGGTTGAATTATTATAAACAATTATTTCAATTTGTCAGTGCATTTAAAAAAATAAAATTATACCGTTATAATTGAGATGAGTGAAACTAATAACAATGTGGATGTGCAAAATAACGAGTCATCTAATGGTTCTTCGATACAATTTATCAATAAAAAGTCTGGCCCAAGAAAACGTTTATGGTTATCTTCGGATTCTTCTGATTGCGACAGTAAAAATATTGAAACAAGTACATTGATTGGGAGGAAAAAAAGTTGTAATCTTGATAATTGGGCCCGAAGTATACAAAAGCTCAAAAGAACAAAAGATTTGGAATACAGGAATAGAGGAGGCAATTTAATACCTGTAAAAACATTAAAAACGGTAAGACGTGATGGACGTGCTGAAATTTATTCCTCCTGTTAAACATGATTACTATAAAAACTTGAGAACAAATCGAAGCGACGAGTCCTCGTATAAAGCTGATGAAGAAGACATCATTTATATTGCCGAAGAATTAATCACAAATAACAATATATTGTAACAGAACCATGTTCATATTTGTCTTTATGAAAAATCTGTAATAAAAATAACTAATAGTTAACTTTTTCTGTGATAAAAACCATAAAAATTTAAACACTGAATTTAAATTTATTACTTTTTCTCACTTGCCAAATCGATTAGTTCCACCAGTCACATAAAAATTGTAACATTACTGACGATTACTTTTTGGCGATTCTTTATTATCAATTTTATATACTGTTAGATGAAAGTTACATCTGTATTTATGCATTCTACAATATATATTTGTATTTATATTATATAAGGAATTAAAAAAAACAATGCACATTATTTCAGCGTATTTCTCCACTTCTTGTTTTATGGAGTTCATCGATTTGTGTAATGAACGGCTCAATTTTTACTCTGTATTAGGAGGTTAACGAATGCTCGCATCACGTTATGTAACACTATATATGGAAAAATTATAATTTTATCTAACAATAACATCTTTATCTTTTATTTCTATAACTCCAAGTGTAGAAACATCCGAATGATAAAAAGAATAATTCAGTAATCTATAAATTCAACCATATTTGAACTATGATACATATAGTCCGCGGTTATCCAATTTAATTCAATATTCAAATTTCTGCTTGCATAATCAAAATTTTTTTTAACACGCCACGTGTACATACGACAAATTTACATCCCGTGAAACTAATAAAATCATTAAGACTAACTAGGTAAAACGTTTCTCGCATTGTTGCGCGAAAAATGAAATTATCGATTCGTCCAGTTTTATTTTACATGCCACTTAATTATTATCTATACAACTACATATTTTATAAATTTATGAATCAATAACATATCGATTAACGATGTCGACAAAAATGATAAAAGTTACAAATATATACTTTTAGAGTTTTCGTATAACTTTGTTTTCCCGCCAAAAATATTTAATGACGATCTCTTTAATTAATTCTAGATAGTCCTTACGTAAGATTTTGACATATAAGAAGAATGCTGCAAAAATAATCGATAACGTGAATTTACAAACGAACAAAATAATCGTAAGTTTCCTTACTCGCAACACAATAATTTATTTCACTTAAATTAATTTAAATTAAAAAGTACTATTCAAATTGGTTTAACCTTCGTTTCGTATGACGTAGCATTTTAACAGGAAAATTAATTTTTTCTGTGCAAAGGTGTAAAGTACAATAGAGGTGCATAATACACGCGATGTGTGTGCTGTGGAAGTCAGTCACCGCGTGATACATTGTCACTTGTTTTCTTGAATTCATAAGCAAAGTTGAAGTGGTGCGATAAAGAACTACACAGAGAGTTCACGCACACAGAGAAGCCTATAGCGTTTGTCACAAAACAGGTTATGTAAATAACATGAGTCCATTGACATAACAAATGTGTTCACGTAATAACAGATTATGTTGTAAAGCTTAGGAAATCTATGCTTTTACATATATATTATGTATTAAAAAAATATACATATTTTATTATACATGTATAATTATTATATATATTTAATATAATAATATATATATATTTAATATAATAATATATATATTTAATATAATAATATATATATATATATATTTAATATAATAATATATATATTTAATATAATAATATATATATATATTTAATATAGTAATATATATATTTAATATAATAATATATATATTTAATATAATAATATATATATATATATATATATATATTTAATATAATATATGTTTAGTATAACATATGTTTAATACGATGTCACCAGAACTATCGAATAATAAATTCAACGATATACATGGCTTTGTAATAATAACGAGACTGCATCTATTAACATCTTGCCCTACAACAATGAATGTGACTTGTGATCAAGATTTCGAACTGAATCTTCTAACCATATATTTCTCTTAGTTCCTTTAAACAGTAATAATATTTTATTTAATTGTTAATTGTATACGGTCATTGGAGAGTAGCTGGGCACGCAGTAACTATAAATTTGTCTTTTCGTTTTGTTGTTCTACAAGGGACAAGGAAGATCTAATCACTATTATTGTAAAATAAGTCGTAGGCCAAGGGGTTAAAATTTCATACAATTCTTATTGTAAGGTGTACACGTCATTAAAGAAGTACATCCGAAAATTTCTGATAAAAACATTTTTATTACTTCAATAATTGCGAAGGAAAAACTAGGGACCAGTCAAAATGACTGGTTTGGTAGTTTTAATGCTATATATTTATTATAACATATATTTAATGTAATATGCGTTTAGCGTAACATATACATGTAACATACGTTTCGTATAACATATATATAATATAATATACGTTTGGTATAACATATATTTAATATTATATATGTTTATTATAACATATATTTAATATAATATAATATATATCTATTTTTTTTTTAATTTACCATACGCACTACACCATTAATCATGTCAACCATTCCGAACCTCCAATATCTACATACAGAAAAGACGGAATATAATATTGTTCAATTAAGTTTGAAGTTTGACCATTTTATCAGGTGTCAATATCGTCGGCTGCGATCTTCGACCCTAACACCGAGACCTCGCCGATCGATGTCTATACCTTTACACCGGGTTATTATTATAGACGTCCTAAACGTCATTTGGAGGAGATAATTTGAACAGTCTCCATAAACGTTTCTTACGTTACACATTGAAAATCACACGAAAATTTATACCACCTGTACACCTGTGCTAGTAACGTTTTTCATACATCTTTTAATATATTCCAAATCAGCAATGTCTAACCTCGATGTATATTTTATCATAAATTATCACAAAAATTACCGTAATGAGATATTCGGTAACAGATCCACTATAAATCCACTATAATAAAATACTATGAGACACAGAATATAATTTATTTTAATCCTTTGCACTCGAATGGTGACTCTGGGGCACCACTAAAAATTGCAACACCATTATTTGAAATAATTTATACATCACTATGGTTGCATCGAGGAAAGTGATAACAGTCACACTGTTGTAACGACGAATAATAGTAAAAACCTGAATACACATAAGATTAAATAAATTACGTAAAGTGAAATTTTCGAGACCGGAAGATATGCCTAGGTTTTCGTAAAACAGCTTCGAGTGCAAAGGGTTAAAGTTCGACCAGCTTAAAAAATGAGTAGTCGATAAACGTAATGGTAATGTTAAAGTAATTATTTAACGTTCGAAGAATTAATCCTTGCGTCACGATGACAGACGTCACGGTTCAAGTGACCCGTGTCATGCAACTTCATTAACTATCCGTGGATGCAAAAATTGGTGAGGACCGTGGAGAATAGAGGAAGGGAAATCTGCTAACAGCTTCACAACACAGACCGAAACGCATGGGTTCAGTTTTCTCGGCGAATATCGTCTGACACTTTGCACAATCACGGAGAATTGTCAATAATTCGAAACGGTACGACGAGATGCGGTGCGAAATGACAGCTGTCACGGTTTAGAAAACAGTTGGCGCATAGACGATTTGACACTACGGAACGACACACAAAAATATGACAAATTTCAGTCAAGAATTCATGTACTTACGTTAACGCAAACCGAAGACGAGAAAAGCCAGACCCCATCCGGCTGAAGCCTAAGCCACACTGAAATCTTCGACAATGTTGACCAGCTCTTACTGGCACATGCGTTCGACCTTTACAAAAATAGAGCTAAACGTGATTGGTGAATCAATCTTAGTCCTGCTCGTATCGCAATGCGCGTTTCTACGATTCTATGGCAGACGCGGATAATGACATTTTCTATTTTATCATCAAATGATAGTGAACGCTGGAACTACGGGACGAGTCAACATGACTCGTTATCGACTTCTTAGTCAACAGTTATTGAAATTATAAGAATGCTACCAAGGAAACTTTTTACATAAACTTTATCGTCGAAACATATATTAATATAGAAGTTATTTAAACTTTGTATAGTTGCAAACTTGTCATTATTATAATTCAGTGTATATTAGTATAGTTTACTAATAAAATTAAATTTTTATTCTATCAATGAAATAGATTTTCTGTTTTTCCGACAATGTTGATACTGATTATTTATATATTGTGTTAATCATTTTGAATACATTATAAATATTAATTTATTTATCGTCTTCAACGAATTCTTTTGGTAAACATGGTTTATGATAAACTTCCAAAGAGGAAATACCTTTATCCAAAAACGAGAATATTTAATTTGTGAATTTGATGATTACATGTCAAAGCATAGAAATGAAAAATATTAGAAATTAAGAAAGATATGTAAGTGTGAGTGGAAAATTTATACGTAGTTTATTTACATATAAACCATCACAATTGAAGGAAAATATTGTCACCTAGTGGTTATGAACGAGATTTCTTTCGTATCCACGGACTAACAATCCTCATGGACGTCTTGTGGGATAGAATTTTCTATATGTCGCTCTGATTTACCAACAGAGTAAGAAATACGATAGTATTTAGTAGTATCGTAGAGATTCAAGGTATCAGTATAGAGAAATAGAGAGTGCTCACGCTCAAAATTTTTATATCCCCAATGCAGTGTTGCCCCCAATTTTATTTTTTAGCTCCAATCAGTATCTACATGACAGACGAAATATAAAAACAGATCGATCACCAATATGATGTTTCGTGCCTCGCGATCTGAAATACCAACATGG
>JAQQRL010000158.1:0-14591 GCA_028453745.1 Agapostemon virescens | reverse complement strand
AAATTATAATTTTTCTTAAAGATATGATACACGTACAGTGGCTCACAAAAGTATTCGGACACTGTTCAAATCTAAATAACTTTTTTAAGATTGGACCAAACGTCTTGATTTTTCTTGAGCAATTAGTGGCATTGATTTAATAAATGATATTTGCAAAATGAATTTTGTAAATATTGGAATTGGTATGAATTACATCACCAATAAAAAAGGAACTTTTTAAATATTTTTTATTTGAGCTCCGTACAAAAATTTTAAAGACCCATCTGGTAGATCTGTGATAGTTATACACATGCAGAAAAATTCATTGAAATCGATCGACATACACACGAGCTATGTGCCATCGAAAATGGTGAAAATCGCAATTTTTCACGATTCTTGGTCAGTTTCTGCTTAATTTCTACAAATTCTTACATCTTCCTACGCATGTCATTTTTTCCCGCGTCAATCGATTTCAGTGAAATTTTTAACATGTGTACAACTAACTCAGTTCTGAAAAACACATATTTTAAATTTTCATTACGAGTTGAAATAAAAATGTTTTCAAAAATGTCTTTTCTACTTTCCCACGTAATTTCTACCAATTAGAATTATGTCAACATTATTTTTGCATATCATTTAGTAAATCAGTGCTTCTAGTTGCTCCAGAAAAGTCAAATCGTTTGGTTCAACTTTGAAAAAGTTATTTAGATTTAAAGAGTGTCAGAATACTTTCGTGAGCCACTGTATATTGACTTTAACAATTTACTTTAATAATTAATAATACGTCTTACATCCGCGAAAGCTCCTATAGTGGCGCATAGTGCCTAAGAGGTTAAACCAGAATTGAAACCAGTTCAATTTCCCATTAGCTGCTGTTCTGTACACTTTCTTGTTTACCAGTGTTAAATAGTGTTTGTTGTTCCTTGACCCTTGGACGACGGATCGTTTTCACAAATTTATAATCGATGGCGTTTAGGACTACTCGCTGACCAATTTACCGTTCGTTTAAAATACGTTTTCGGCGATACCTCTTGCAGACACGTTAACCCATTGCTTGTCCTCGTTTGAAAACTAATCATACGATTTGATCGAAGGATCAATTTAATTTTCTTTATAATTAAATGTCGGCTTTGACATTCCCGGTGAAAATACGCTCCGGCACCGTAATCGGAGAGTTAAATAAGCAGAATTCGAACAACGGTATGTATAATTTTCGTTTTGTTCGTTTTGCGTTGAGAAGGTATTATAGCACAATGCTATAAGACTCCAATACTGGATTTTATTGTGTTTCCGTTTCGAGAAATTCATACGTTATCGCGATTTAATCGAAGAGTCGATTTCTGAACAGCTTATCCGAACGTATCAAACAGTTATGCGAAATAACTTTGATTTATCGAGTATAAACGCGATATCCGATGAAAAGTTAGAGAAGATTAATGCTTATCATTTGGCGTCGGATGAACTGGAGAAAAGACTGTTTCATAAGTCGATATTATTTATTTAAATGTCATCGCGCGTGGTCGGACATTGAAATATGCATTGAAACTGTTTCAAGCGATCCTACACATATTTCTTTTCACGCTTCGAAAATATCTCTCTCCAAAGTAAAATTCTGCGTCTCGCAGACTCGTAATTACAGCCGAGGGTCGAAGGGCAAACTCTTCGGTTAGGGGTATGCGGTGTCTCGAAATTTCGGGTGTTATCGGGAGCCGAAAAGGGAGGAAACTCGGATGGGACACGCCCCTAGTCACACGTATTTTCGCTTTTCGCGAAATATTGGCTAAGCGGTCGCACACGCTACGTACCACGAGCCGTCAAAGCCTAAACATTGGGTACACGGAAGCATCGATGGTCCCGGGAGACTTCTTTTCAGCTCCTAATAATACCCGAGTCGGCCGGGATTCCGAAAGTTTGTCAGACCTATAAATATGTTCGGGTACCGGGGAATTTCGAGCCCAGAGGCTCCATCGGGATCCGATACTCGCCAGGGACCCAATATTCGGAAACATATTTTCTGAAACCGAGCTTTTAATTTCAATGCATTTTACGAACAAGAAAATATGCGGTTCCATTTGATCGTCTAAACTTCGCTTTGAAATCCTCCTACCATTCGGTTCCTCAAAAAATAACACCACACGATCGTCTCCTTCGTACCGAGCAATTTTTCTAACCTAATTTTGTTTCCATACCTTAGTTCCGTCAAGAGATATTTGTTGCATTCTTCGAGAAAGGGGAAGTTAATTAACACCTTTGATAATTAACCATTTAAGGACGAATGTCGTTAGTTTGACTACACCGAATCAATATAATCAATCTTTAATTTCTTAAGCACTATGCGCCACTATAGTGGCTTTCGCGGATGCCATCTTCTTGTACGACGCGCCACTATAGTGGCTTTCGCGGACTATTACTATTAACCCTTTGCACTCGAAGCTATTCCATTCTAAAATTGAAACAATATTTTTTACCTATAATAGCTGCATTGCACATAGTTTATTTCCTTTCGTACCTATGAAATGAATTACTATTACTCGTACTTAGAATATTAAAATTTCTATCAATTTCCTAACTTTAAACGTAGCGATGTAAAAGTTGTTTAAATAATAGTATGGCAATTTTTAGTGGCACCTTAGAGGCGCCATTCGAGTGCAAAAGGTTAATTATTAACACTTTGACTGCCATGTCATCCATTTATGGGTGATGGAATTATTTGTACGGTTTATAAATAAATTTTTCCGTTAATATATTCATTTGTACGAAAGTTGATGATTATACAGAAAGTGCAAGAAGGTAGAGGGAGCACTTTACGGTATACATATTTTATTTTTTCAATTTTTATTTCAGTCAATATCTCATTTCGATTTTATATAAATTTCGTGGCTGCTAATTTGGCAGCCAAAGTGTTAAAGTAAATTGTTAAAGTCAACGTAGGTGTATCATATCTTTAACATGTTTAAGTACGATTATCATTAAATGACTGGCATCGAACATCGATTTATTATTGCGGAAGTTAACCAAATTGTAGTATGAGGGGAGAGCTTCATTATACAGTAATTAACAATTCTCTTTAATAACATTGATCTCTTCTACGAATGAAGTAAATGAAACTTGTCTGAAGTACATAAAATTCTCCCACCATTCAACGTATTAAACAATGCTGCAGCTATTTTCAGTGGTGCCTGAGAGTCACCATTCGAGTGCAAAGGGTTAACACCCAATACGAACATAATCTGTGACGGATCAGGTAGCAGCGGGAAAAGGCGTTCGATTTTGTCCATCTGTCGGCGAGCGCACGAAGTAACCGCCATGCAACAAATGACTATGCTATTTCTCAACACTTTCACTGCCATGTCACCCATTTATGGGTGACGGAAATATATATCCACGTTTAAAAATAAATTTGCACGTTAACACTTTAACTGCCGAACCAACCGCTTCAAAAATTCCAAAAGATTAAAATAATTCGTTTAATGAAGCAACAATTGAAAACTTAAAATCTATCGCACATATTTATCCTCGAACCTTCTAGTATCCTCCAGATCTCAATTAAATTTAGTCTAATGAATATATTAACTTACAAATTTACTTTTAAATATCGATACATAATTGTGTCACCCATATATGGGTGACATGGCAGTCAAAGTGTTAATATACTCGTTGCACTAAATTTAGCTGGGATCTGGAGAATTCAAGAAGGTTGAAGGTTAACTATGCTTCGCACATTTCAAGTTTCCAATTGTTGCTTCGTTAAACAAATGACTTTGACTTCGTGGAATGTTTGGGGTTGCTAGTTGGGCAGTTAAAGTATTAAAACAAGAAACATGGAATTTTCGAAACGGAATAACTGAACGTTCGAGGTGTGAAAACAAACGAGCTCCGACGCGGAATCCGCGTGAGGTTGTATTTTAAATGGGACTGGGAAGATTTACCAAGAACTCGCAAAGTCTAGCCGCACTCTGTACAAACGGACGCGAAGTTTATTTGACTAGATGAACGAGTACAACTGACTACGAAGCCAAACGGTTGGCGCGGACAAGTACGGAAAAACAAATTGGAGAAATGCGCGTAAAAACGGGGACGTGGCCGTCGTGGGCGTAGCTTAGGCGAGTCGGAGGGCTTTTTATCCACCTCCGAAAAGGACAGATTGTCCTACGAAAAAGGTGGAAAAATCGCGAAACCCTTATCCTGAGAAAGGGTCCTCGGCCGTGCAAGACCGGCTATCAGTACGAATACCTGAGATAACCGTGCTCGTCGCGTACCAAGGGGACTTTTGCGCGAATTTGGCTGCCAAATGCGGTGCCCTGGCCCACCGTGTTCGTAGGGCCTTACCGAGTCCAGGTAAAGCGGGAAAAAGTAATTTTTACCTTGATGTTTGGATTTTTATCTGGGACGGTGATCTCGCGTATATTTCGCAACACCGTTGTCCAGCGTCGAAAAGGGGCGGCCATTCGTCGGCCATGCCCGTGTCTTATTTATCCTGGTCTCTCGCAGCAGTGCTCCATTATGTTTCCCTCTTTCAATTACGTTTACCGAATCGGTGATTGATTCGATTCCCGAGCGGAAAAAAAAGCGTCCACGCCTGCCGAGTGGAGGGTATCGGGAGCGAGCCACGTGGCAAGCGTTTCAAGCTGAAAATGGATTACTTCCATGGTGGAAGGAAATATCAACGCCGATGGGGGTGCAGACAGCGGTCTAACAGACTTTTTAATAAGACCCACGGCGACAGGCTGCCGCGCAACGAGCAAATCTGGTTATCCAGGGGCGCAGAAGTCTTGGACCTAATAATGATAAACAAATTTTCATTAAACCTGCTCCACGCATATTGACTTTGCACTCCGAGCAATTTTAATTTTTAAATCGTGGCATTCCTTTCAGTTTTACCGATTTCTTAATGCTAGAACGACGGGCCACTAAACTATACCGATATACGTTGCTTTAGATTAATGACAAGGTTGCAATTACTTAAAGTATCACTTTTATGTTAATATATGTTTCAACGCGTTGACACTGGCGCCGATATATTCAGGGTTTTCTCTGTGAGGCGACGCCCGAATGTTTATAATATTAAACTATTATGTTTTTGCTATTAATAATGTTAGTTTATAATATTCAAATAATATAACGTAAACCTATTTTATATTAGTTAGGTTATAGTTTTTATTGTGTTGGGTTATTCCAGACTATTGCACCCTTGCGAGAGACTTTGCTTTTGGGGTGCACAAATGGACCTCTCCGAGGCAGCAGGTAGCTTCAAAGAGGGAGTAAAAATCGCATATAATTAACAACCTATAATTAACACACCTACACTCAACAATATCAACGCGACGTCACGAATTTTTATATACTTGGAGATAAATGATTTGCGATTGAATGGTTCCGTCTTAACCTTTTAGGCACACAATGTGCGACGGATTATGCTGTTCTCTACACGAGTACATTGGAATGAAATGTTTGATCATAAAATTATAATTTTTCTTAAAGATATGATACACGTACTTTGACTTTAACATTTTACTTTATTAATTAATAATAAATCGAGTATGGTACGGCAACTCTGAGATGGCATCCGCGAAAGCCACTATAGTGGCGCGTCGTACAAGAAGATGACATCCGCGAAAGCCACTATAGTGGCGCATAGTGCCTAAGAGGTTAACCCCCGAAACCGGTCCAATACCTGTGCGTCAACGTACTCGATGTATCTCCGACGGCTGAGAAAATAGGAGAGGGTTGACCAACGAACAAGATCGAGCCTTGAAATTGTTATTCGTCAGATTCCGTCTTATTCGGTGTCGTCTGTACCATAAGAAAAGTGTTCGGTGCGTAACACGTGAATCGGGCAGTCGATCGACGAGTTTAGGAGCAAATTGAGTGTCGTTGTCGGAATAATCCGATACTTTCCACCTGTATCCTCCTTAACCTCGTTAATTACGACGATCGAGAGCCGGATGGCGACGGCGAGGAGAAGGAGCAGGAAGGGGATGATAGGAAGGCGGCACTCGTGTTCCAAATTTCGTGTAAACCCACCCTCTTGGCGAGTAGCTGATATAGGTTCACGACGCGGTGGCTCGGCTCGGAGAAAAAGGTGGAGGCAACTTGTTACGAGCCCCGATACAACGACCTTGACGTCACCTAGAACAGCGAAAGCAATGGTTCCACCTTGCCCCTCGTCCTCCTCGGTCGGCCTTATCCTCCCGAGTCGAACCAACCCAAACCCCACCGACACCGACGGCATTGTGCGATTGTCTCGGGAACTAGGTCGCCACAATCAGTCTCCTGCAATTGCACAGATACTACCACCGGCTCCTGGTAACCAGCCCGAAATTCTTGCCTCGCCGATAGGATTGGCGAGCCGTCGATGCTGCGCCCCGTGACCGTCTCCAACCCTTAAGTAGCTGGTAAACAACCCGGCCAACCATAATCGTCCGTCCCCTCCTGCGACGCGCGCGAAACCGAAACGGTGCAACGGCACTTTTGCTCGATCGACTTTGTTTGAAATTCGACGCGCAGTTCGCTATTTTCTTTTTTATTAAACAGACGAGATTTATTAACCCTTTGCACTCGAATGGCGACTCTGCGGCGCCAGTAAAACTTGCCACACCACTATTTAAAACAATTTTAACATTGCTATCTTAGGTCGAAGAAATTCGTAAAAATTCAATGGTTGCAAGAATGAGAAACAGTAACAAAACCCATATACATAAGGTGAAATGATTTAGGTAGAATAAAAATATCCTACGTCAGAAGAAACGCTTCGGTTTTCTAGTTAAAAACAGCTTCGAGTGCAAAGGGTTAACCCTTTGAGTAATGAATTATTTGAAGATTTTTATGCCCATGGGACGGATTTAATTTGTCGCTATACGGAATTAATATGTAAAAGTAATACATTTTATTTGGAATATAGTTATATTGGTGATACAAATATATTTTTGAAATAGCATTTTAGTTACAAAATATAAATAAGTATATAAATGAAACAAAATAGAAATATTTATATAGAACAAGATTAAATAGAACGCAGCGTTTAAATAGAATCGAATCGGAATTTGTTGAAACCAAGTCTTTTCGCAAATCGATGCTTGACCGTGTTTTAAATGGACACAGGTGCCGATCTCGTTTGTCCACGGCGGAGACTTATTTGTACGCCCAGTATATTGTTTATTTTCTCCATTATTTAAGATATCGATGCGTAATTCAGTTTTATAAGGAAAATATTCTTCCTAAGTTAAAAATTGCTCGTCCGCAAAGGATTAATGCTGCTGACGTTACGAGTTAGCGACATCCTTGACGCCATTGAACGTTGCCAAGCGGCAACAGTCGATTTGTACCTATCATCGCGTTAACAGACTTTCGTAGCAGAAAATACTTTATGGCAGCTAAGGAGCAGAGAGTCGGTTACTATTAGGTCAATCGGAAAGTTCTGTCCATCCAGCGTCGACTAGCCGTAGCTCGAACTGTGGGTAACTATAACCTCTAAAGTAAGGCTAACTTTTTAGTTTGAACATCTGTTAATAAAACTCAGTACACAACAATTTACGCTTGCATCAATAACTTCGTTTCTTTCTACATTGAAGATGTCGGAATTTGAGCCGAATAAGCGACATTTGCGCGAAGTGTTAGTCTTTTGTTTCAATTGGAAGAAAACGGCAGCTAAAGCTCATTGAATGATTGTAGACGTTTATGGCGATAATGCTGTTTCCGATAAAACATATAGAGAGTAGTTTCGACGTTTTAAAAATGGTGATTTTTCTTTGGAGGACAAAGAGCGTTCTGGACGGCCACGAGTATTCCAAGACGAAGAATTGCAGACATTGGTGGATGAAGATCCATGTCAAACGCAAAAACAAATTGCAGAAGCGTTAAATTGTGCTCAATCTGTCATTTCCAACCGTTTAAAAGCCTTAGGGAAGGTCTACAAGGAAGGAAAGTGGGTCCCATATGAACTCAAGCCAAGAGACATTGAAAGGCGGAAAACCATCTGCGAAATTTTGCTTGCTAGGCAACAAAGAAAGGGGTTTCTCCATCGTCTCATCACTGGGGATGAAAAATGGATTTATTTTGACAATCCTAAACGTCGAAAAACCATTTGTGATCCTGGCCAACCCTCAACATCGACGCCAAAGCGGAATATCCACGGAAAAAAGGCTTTACTCTGCATTTGGTGGGATCAGGAAGGTGTGGTATACTATGAACTGCTAAAAACTGGTCAAACAGTCACAGGAGATCTCTACCGACAACAAATTATCCGTTTGAGTCGAGCATTGCACGAAAAACGACCACAATATGAAACGAGACAGCGTAAGGTGATTTTGCTGCATGACAATGCTCGGTCTCACGTCTCAAAAATTGTCAAGGAAACGATAGAAGCACTTCGCTGGGAAGTGCTACCACATGCGGCTTATTCACCAGACTGTGCCCCATCTGACTACCACTTGTTTCGGTCGATGGCACACGCACTTGCTGAAGAACGATTTAATTCGTACGAAGATCTCGAAAAATGGATCTCCGCCTGGATAACCTCCAAAGATGAATCATTCTTTCGACGCGGAATTCGCTTGCTGCCCGAAAGATGGGAAAAAGTCATCGCTAACGATGGACAATATTTTGATTAACGTACTTTTTCATTTTCTTTCATGAATAAAGCTATACTTTTTGTAAAAAAACGGACGGAACTTTCCGATTTACCTAATATAAAATTCGAACGATCGTTAATCCGGTGGCTGACTCCGTTCCCATCGATCGTTGTAGTTTTTCTTTCTTCGGCTTGACGACTCGATACAGTCACGACGGGGGAAATAGAAAAATGGGCGAGAAAAGCACGCGGAAAAGTGATTGTTTCGCGAGAACGTGGCGCATACAGGGTTGATAGGAGCAGGCTTGTGTGGGAGGATCGAGCCAAGGCGCGAGGGGTAGTTCCACGAGCTAATATTTGCTCCATCAATCAACTGTCGCGTCCTTGGTGCACGGGAGGCCGAGTTACCTGGGCCGCACCTGCTGGTTTATATTGTACCACTGTTTGAAAGACATCCCTCTCGTTCCCTCGTCGTCGGACCCTCTGAAAGCAAGCTTTCCTCTCGCAGTTAGCACGCTCGCTGCCATCTCGCGTCTCCGCGACAGCCTTCTTAATTACTAGACCGCGAATTCGATGAATTTATAGAAAACAAAATCTGCAAGTTAACCCTCTATGGGCCGAATTTTTGTTTTTAATCCAAGAAAATCGGGGGAACGAAAACTCAGAAATTATAAACCTATATATGCAAATGAAAAACAATTTTTCCGTTTAACACTTAGACTGCCATGTCACCCATATATGGGTGACAGAATTGTTTGTCCACGTTTACAAATAAATTTGTACATTAATATGTTCGTTGCACTAAATTTAGTTGAGATCTGAAGAATAGAAGAAGGTTGAAGAATAACTTTGTGTCGCACATTTTAAGTTTTCAGTTGTTGCTTCAATGAATATGTTACTTTGATTTAGTGGGATTTTTAAGGTTGTTAGTTTAGCAGTTAAAGTGTTAAACAATTTTACTGCAATATATTCACTATGTGACTTTCAGGTAACAACGGCCTATAAAGTTTGCACTTCTGTGCATAAAAGCTTAAGCGTGCAATTCCATAAAACAATTTGCACTTGACGTTAAACATTTTATTTTTGACATCTCTTTGTTGGATCACATTGCAGTGCATACATATTAGTATAGTCAACTATATTGCTTATAATTTCCTTGTCAAATAGTTTTCGAAAATAGGTCACAGGAGAATGGGGTGCTTCGGGGATATTAGGGCAATCTCCTTTCCAAGGGCGATAACAACTATTATTATTCGTCTGGGATAGTGGTTGCCAAACAATTCTTTGTGGTCCTGCATCTTCCTCATCTGACGAGGATCGAGTACCAAATTCTTCGTCACTGTCAATGACATTTATCCGTCGTCGGGGAAATACTATTACATCTTCATCGGACTCGGAATCTAATAAGGAATCATCGGATCTATTACCGCTAATGCGTCCAATTCTAATTCCTCTGTTATTTCTATCTGATTTTGTATTCATATTTTGGGTATACAATGTATAAATCTGAAAACAGGAGAAAGCACAAGCTTCATCCTAAATGTACCGAAATCTGCCATAATAGCTCACTGTAACCTCAAAGTTACAAAACCGTATCATAAAGAAACAGTAACAAATTGAAAATTGAAATGCAAACAGATAGGTTGCTATTGATATACAAGCCCAGAGTTATTATGTGCACTATTTTTAGTTTGCTAATCACTGACAAAAGCACAACTAATATCAATTGGATCAAACGGTTTCGCTTATTTTTACCGCAGATAGTTTGCACAGCATTTATTTTGATATTTCAGGTTGACGAGCCTAGCAACTGTCATAAATATTAATATCGGTTGTCTTGGCAACGTTATAGAATTAAGATTTATGCGTCATCTCATGAAAAAAGCTATAATTATTTGGTAAAATGTCGATAAATTAAAATGTGATCTGAAAGTTACACGGACCCATAAAGGGTTAACCCTTTGCAGTCGAAGCAACTTCAATTCTAAAATTAAGACTAATGCGGAATCCTTTTTACATTACGCATTTGACGTTATATTTGTTTCCCTGTTCGACAGTTAAGTTCTTAACAATTTATGGAGTACAAACGAATTTGGTAATGTGACCACAGTTTTAAAAAATGATATTGCAATTTTTACTGGCGCCTCAGAGTAATTATTTGGTAAAATATCGATAAATTAAAATGTGACCTGAAAGTTACACAGGCCCATAGAGGGTAAAACTCGAAACAGCGAAGACGTCACGGAAGATTCAAGGATGTCCGGTACTTCGTCTTCGGTTCTGTCAAATTTTTTAAGCAAAAAAGATATTTGCATACGGGATGGAGAATTCGAAACAGGCCACCCGAATAACTCGCTTGCTTTTGAGCATAGAAGAAGATGCATCGGACCAAACTTAATCCGATGTTATTTATTTTTTTATACGTGGACGCGTCAAGGAAGGTCAACTTTGCTTTTGTTTTTTATTTATTACTTTTTTTTTTCGAATGGAAGGGTACGGTTTTTTACTTACAACGACCTACTGTGCAGATCATTCAAGGTCGCACAACTGCGGTAGAAACTGACGTTGTGTCAAAGCACTCTTCGAACGGTTCGGCTAGCATGCAATTTACGCATGCACTATTGTTAGAACTGTTGAAACGACGATCTCGAGTATGCATAACGCAGATAAATTTCATTGAATGATTTTTCGTATTTATTCCCGAGCTAGCTCGCGAAAGAGGAAAGAAATTCGATCGTTCGAAAGAAATTCGTATCTCTTCTGGAATTGTTGCTCGGCAGACCCGAAGATATCACAGTTACGGAGAGAATACCGCGTTCCTTATCGAGCAACCCTCTCGCCTCGTGTAATATTCAGTGTCGAAGCAGTTTCACAGAAGGGAATGGTTTTCTTCGGCGATAACGTCTTTATTATTTATAGTAACGATGCATTAAACGGCTGCTAGCGACAGCTGCTAAGGGATGGGCTGAACAGAGATCGAAAGGGTTGGCGGAGGCAGTGGGAAAGGGTTGAATTTCGGAACGGATCGTGGCAGTAGTCGATAAAAATTGTTTTTCACGCTCGACAGCGGATTCCGGCGATGCCGCGGACGCGTTTCTTGCGGCTCGCGTCGCGGAATGCAAACCGCCGATACGCGACGCTATAATTCTCCAGATAACCTCGTCGTGATGTATCGACCTCGTTAATGCAACTATGAATCGCGGAGAATCGTGGCAGCTCGAATCTCTTGCATACTGCAGCACGGTTGCTCAAATCGGTAACCGTCGACAGGATCGGCTTCGATGAACATCGTCGCAGCGTCCGGCAGAGTTCGGCGCCGTTCGACTAAATGTTTATGCGAATAACGAACGATCGACGTAATTAAATCCGCGGTTACTTTTCATCGAACGGAGACATCGCCGGGTAACTCGTAACACCAACAAATGCAAAAACGGAAACGATAAATTGCCTAGACGCGTCCGCGTTGGCACGGATAACAACGGGGATTCGTGTTCCCAAGGTGTCGTGCGAGTAAGAGCTTGTACAGTTTCTTACGAGCTGAATAGGCATATGAAAAAAAGACAAACCGACAGTGCATTCATCACGCTGGCAAGATGATTGCCGATAGCGACAAATTAATCGCTGCAAGTTACAGAAATTTTGATGTCACCGGCAATCATTCACAGTGATTCACTCGACCAATGCGATTCCAGCCGGATCGGCTTATCTGCGTTCCCGGTTGTCGTTAAATGATTCACGGACGCGGTTCGAACATCTTTTTGAAAACTGAATGACGAATAAGTCCCATAGAATTTTTTCGAAACGCTCCGTCGACGCGCCGCGCAGAAATCTTGCGGAATGTTGCACTCGCGGCGAGGATGAATATATTTCACTTTAATTCTTTGGTGAATTGCAAATTCTTTGATATTATTTCCTATGGGGCAGAATAGAGGCGAAAGCTTTGTTATAATACTAGGAGAAGAAGAAAAATAGTATGACGATTAGTAATGCGTGCATTGCACACACTTTTTCCCGGCGGGGTTGAAAAAACGTTCACGAAGAAGGAGAAAAAGATCCGTTACGCGAAACCTCTGTTTATCATTACATCATCCAGGACAGTGAATTGATTGGCTCGAAGGCTGCTTTTTCTTCCATCGCCATTAATTATTGATTAACTTCCTCGGCGACTACATCGAGGTACATTAATGACTCAATAAGGGAATGGATGTTTAGCTTCCGGAAACCGATCCAGTTAGCGCAACTAACATTTATAGACGTTTGTGTATACGCTGACTGAGATAATTGGAAAATTGTCTATGTAAACGGTGGAATTATAGAACCAGTTCCATATAATTCACTCGGTACAAGAGACGGTAACAATTATCACGTTCCCTCGTTACGTGTTTGCGTAAGCGGGTCTACCGAGACGCTTGCACCGAGACTGGCCGTATAACTGTTCGCTCTTTTCTTTTTTAATATAAAAGAATTGTCAGTGCTCGTATTACACTTAATTGTAACCCGTCTGCTCGCTAATGATTTAGCAGTTAGCGCGACTACGTTGAAATTAATTATAAATTAATAATTGAATTAACGTGATCACCTATTTTATATATATATATTAAAAAAATGTTTAGAATAATGAGGTTAAAAATATATACAGTTACTGTCACCAAAACGGACGCGATACTATTTTAAAAATCATTCCCAATACGATAAAACGATAATTGAGCCGTTTATTTTAGAATTTTTTTGAATAGAGCATTTATACATGAATAGAATTTATTTGGCTTCAGTCCATTTATGCTGGAATCGAGATATTGAATGGGTAACAGATAACATAATAGAATAATGTTTTTGGGTTTCTAAAGGTGTCAAATTTCTCATCCCAATTAGCATAATTAACATTATTGAAGAAATAATATGTTTTTAATGGCTATGAATTTTCAGCAAATTTTCGTGTTACTGAATCTTAACGATTTTAAATATATTAGTAACAAGTTGCCTCAGAATGAAAAGATCTTGTAAAAATGTAACTATTATCGTAGCTGATATGATTTTTTTTTTAAATGGACTTACGCCACTTTCGAAATAAACGGCTCAATTGCCTAAACGATTAAACGACGTTATTAAACGAAACGGATTTGCGATAATGTATTAAAAAGCATGAAAATTTTACCATTGACTTAATATTTTATTTACCTATGTATCGTCGTTGGCAGTTTTTGCACGATAGATTGTCGTTCGGCACTAAAAGGGTTGAAATCGATCCGACGGTGCCAGTTCGCGGTAAACGGTCGAAGCCCGCACGGTACATTTTGATTTCGTCGCGTCGATGGCGGTCGACTCGCGAAAAAAGCCTTGACAATTATCGATTAACTTTTTCCCGATCGATTTGGGAAAGCACGTCGCCTTAGCTGCGACGTTTCCCTGACACAGATAACTAATCGCTGTACCCGCGCGACTACGAGCGATTCGAATCGATTCGTTTCGACCCTGTTTAAACATACAAGAATACGCCGAAGAAAGGGCTTGAACTATCCTGCGATATCATGAATAACGAATAAACCGCGAAGACTGGCTGTCTGGCCATAGAAATAGCCGTTCGACCGCTTTTACCATTCGTTAGCGTACTGTCTTTGAACGATTGTCGTCCTTGAACCCTTCAGCCCCACTCGATGAACAGCTCGCCAATAGAAGTATTGCTAGGACTATTGCAACTGATCACAAACCTTTTAATAGTAATCGAATCGTGCCCAAGACGCGACTTAGTTTCATAAAAATGACAAGACTCGATTTATATAGTTTTCTTGCAATTTTTATAATCTGCGCTTCCGTAAAGAAATCAGTGTAGCTTACAAGGGAACATATTCAGATGCGAAAATCCGATTTTGATGAAACTTATGGGAGCTTATAGTTCTTTGAAAAATATTTGACACGTGTTTTTTTTTATTGCCAGACATCCACTTTGAAGGGGTGAAAACAGCCCTTAAAGTTGGGGGTCAAAACCATATTTTTTGTGATATCTCGGAAACCAGAGGTCGAAAAAATTTGAATTTTTTTTTAA
>JAQQRL010000156.1:0-14333 GCA_028453745.1 Agapostemon virescens | reverse complement strand
TTTATGTTGAACAAATATTGTACGTTATCTTGTCAGACAAAAGACAAGCATTTTATTAATGTTTTCCTTTTAATAATCAGTCAAACATAAATTGATATTTAATTTTACTATGCACGATAATTCAACAGTGCATCGATGAACATTGAATTAAATAAATTATATATTGAATTTTATATCGAACAGACATTATACGTTGTTTTGTCGGACAAGAGACAAGCATTTTATTAATGTTTTCCTTTTAACAATCAGTCGAACGTAAATTGATATTTAATTTTATTATGCACAATAATTCAACATTGACTGAATGAACAATTTTATGTCGAACAGACGTTGTACGTTCATTTGTCAGACAAGGGACAAGCATTTTATTAATGTCGTTTATGTTGAACAAATATTGTACGTTATCTTGTCAGACAAAAGACAAGCATTTTATTAATGTTTTCCTTTTAATAATCAGTCAAACATAAATTGATATTTAATTTTACTATGCACGATAATTCAACAGTGCATCGATGAACATTGAATTAAATAAATTATATATTGAATTTTATATCGAACAGACATTATACGTTGTTTTGTCGGACAAGAGACAAGCATTTTATTAATGTTTTCCTTTTAACAATCAGTCGAACATAAATTGATATTTAATTTTATTATGCACAATAATTCAACATTGACTGAATGAACAATTTTATGTTGAACAAACGTTGTACGTTCATTTGTCAGACAAGGGACAAGCATTTTATAAATGTCTTTTATGTTGAACAAATATTGTACGTAATCTTGTCAGACTAGAGACAAATATTTTATTAATGTTTTCCTTTCACCAATCAGTCAAACATAAATTGATATTTAATTTCATTATGCACGATAATTAAACAGTGAATTGATGAACAGTGAATCGATGAACATTGAATTAAATAAATTATACATTGAATTTTATGTCGAACAAACATTGTATGTTATTTTGCCAGACAAGAAACAAGCATTTTATTCATGTCTTTTACGTCGAATAAATATTGTACGTTATCTTGTCAGACAAGAAACAAGCATTTTATTAATGTATTTTACGTCGAACAAATATTGTACGTAATCTTGTCAGACTAGAGAGAAATATTTTATTAATGTTTCCCTTTCAACAATCAGTCAAACATAAATTGATATTTATTTTTACCATTTCCAATAATTCAACACCGATTGAACGAACATTGTATTAAATAAATTGTCCATTGAACTTTTATGCTCGACTCAACTGCTTCTCATGCTGGACACTGTTGTAAAAGTTCAACGTACATTTGCGAAATTGAAAGTGGTGCAAGAGAACTAGACTACATCGATCGTTCGAATAATTATGGTCAAGCACTACTGTGCATCGAACGGTGCAATTTCCGACTGACCGAGCACGAACTAACCTAAAATATAATCATCTACGTGTGCGATGCAACGAAAAAAAAGTAATTCATCGAGAAATGCTAGTGCAGTTAAATCTGTTAACGAGAAGAGAAGGGTTCCAGAGAAGAACAGAACAATTGAAAGAAGAACTCACGCGACTAGGTTGACCACCATAGCTGTAGGAATCGCCGCCATAACTAGTAGGCGCTCCATAAGAATCCCTCTGTCCACTGGAGCTAGCACTGGTCCCAGCAACGGACCCAGCAACGATAGCCTTAACGAGACTCGTGATATCCGAACCGCCTCCAGAATTCTGTCAACAACAAATCAAAAACCATTAATCCATTATTCATTGATCGATTAATCCTGACTCACCAACAAACTCCGATCTCGCGTACAAAACCTAAAGACTCTAAAATCGATTCTCTTAACGGCTAATCTCACGCCAGAAACATACTATTTCACAATTAATTTATAGAAAACGACAAAAACCTGTCTCCTCAAGCTTTACCGATTTTCCAAACACACCGAAGAAACAAATTTCTCCAATAATTTCTTGTTGGATGCGTCTTTGCAACCGAACTGGAAATATAAGAACCCGCCATTTTGTTGGGTCCCATAAACCTAGCGGCTGCCGAGCTTAACAGCTAACAAGGGAACATATTCAAATTCGAAAATCCGATTTTGTTAAAACTTACGCAAGCTTATAGATTTATTATTTAAACAAAATAATTTCGTTAAAATTTTCGTTGCGCGACTATATTTCCCATTGAAAACACACACAATTTAAAGAAAAAAATTTTAATCTTTTCGATCTCTGGTTTCCAAGATATCTAAATCTCTAAATACCTAAATACCCCAATATTTATATACCCCAATATCTAAATACCCCAATTTTGAGGGCTGTTTTCACCCCTTCAAAGTGAATAAATTCAAAACTATAGGCTGCCATAATTTTCATCAAAATTGGATTTTCGCAACTAAATATATTCCCGCGTAAAATCGTATTTTTTATTTAAAAAGAAAACACGTTAATCTAAGACAATGGTATATAGACACTCGTATAGTTTGCGAACGGTCAATTTATTAGCGCTGGACAACGGTTGGTTAACAGAAAATTAATGCGTACTTTGCTAAGACTAGAGACGACTCCTGCGACCAGCGTTTGGATCATCGACATCTTGCCCGGGCCGGTCTGCAACGTCGAAAATCAATCACAGCACAATAGAATTACAACAGGACGGTGACATAACCTAGAAAATCAGTATTTACCTCGCTCAAAGGGCCGCTCAAGTTCTGGATCAGGTTGCCGGAGCTGGAGGCGCCTTGTCCTGGAGCCTGGAATCGAAACGATCTCATCGTCCTTTTTAATCTAACATCTGCGAAGGACTCTACTCACGTTGCTACTCTGTCTGCTCAAAGGGACGAGCAAAGGGCCAGACAAAGGCCCAACCAGAGGCGCGAGTACTTGAAGAAGCGGTGTCAAAATGGCGACCGAGTCTCCCATTCCGTCTGGACCCTGAAACATAGCTCCTCGCTCGATTATCCTTGTTCTTACCTGGCTTGCTGCTCTTCACAAGCTTGTTGCTGGACACAACTCACTCCACTGATCTGCAGCAAAATCGGCACCAGGATCCCAGCCACGTCGATGCCAGGGTTCACTCCGTCCCCCTAAAACGCATCAAACGTTCGCAAGTACAAAATCCAAGAGGAGGATCGTCGCAGCGTTTGAAAGAGGATTGCGGATTACGTTCGACAGGTCCTCCAGCAGAGGGATCCCGGCTTCCAGGACGTCGGAGATGTTCGTGTCGGACTCTGGCTGCAAGAAACATAAGCTGTAGTTCTCAGGTTCGATGTTCGATCAGTCAAACTTCCCGGAGCTAAGTTTGCTCGGCTAACTTAATTATTAATTCGAGATCGAATCCTCTTACGTCGCTGAGATCTTCGAGGATCGGCGCTGCTAGCTCGAGCAGATTGATGATGGCATTCACAGAGCCGCCTTCGTCCTCGTCGGAGTAGTCACTTTCGTCGGAACTGCTTTCTGAACTGCTACTACCTTCGTCATTCTCTTCGGCGTCGTCCTTAGGATTGCTATCTTCCTCGTTCTCTTCGCTCTTCTCTTCGGAGGACTTGTTCTCCTCGCTCCTGTCCTCGCTGCTATCCCCGTCCTGGTCGTCGTCCTGCGAATTCAAAGGTACCGCGCAGAGGGATCAAAATGGCCAACGGTCAACGGCGACTAATCGCAGTGTTATTATTTTCAATTATGGTACTGTCGGAGGACAGCGAACGTACCTCGAGCTCCTGCGCCAGAGACGTCAGGTTACGTCTTCCTTGTCGCGACTCGGACTGAAATCAACGAGTCAACGAGTCAGTCACTTCGATCATCGTCTCGGTGGGAGCTCTGGATTGATTTTGTTTTTGATAACAGAACTTGATAACGTACAATCGAGTACTGAAATTGTCTCGGAATCGAGGCAGAATCCCAAAGGTCATCGATGCACAGGGTTTCTCGCGGAAGTTCGAGTTAATTGAAAGGGGAGATTGCTGAGGTTATTTTGAGAAAGTTTTTCCTTTGCCGATTTGCGATTCGATGGCTCGTTTTCGAGTTGTCGGCGATCAACGCGGGCCAATCAGCGCGCGGTGACGTGTGTCGGAGTGACGCCCAGTCTCGGGATTAATGGCGGCTGACAAAGGGGGCGTAGCATCGCTCCGATGCTCCGGGTTTTTCGACGATAACTCGGAAACGAAGCCGCGCACGATATTTTCGTAAAGGAAAAAGTTTCTCAGAGTAACCTCGGGAATCGATTCTTTGAAGAAACTCGAACGTTTTGGGACACCCTGTAATTGTTCCCGCAGAAACTGTTCGTTATAATTGCGTACCGGATTTTAGGCATTTAAAAAAATAATATACTGTGAGGAAATCGTAATTAACAATTAATGTTTAACGCTTTGAATGCTAAACTAGCTGTCAAAAAATTCCAGACAGTCGAAGTGGATTGTTGAATGAAATGAAAATTGAGGAAATAGTATTCTTGCATTTTCTGAACTACCATTAAATTTGGTAGTATAAATCTATCAAATAATTGTTAAAAATTGTAGAATACTTTGAATCCGTTGAACATATCAAAAAAGAAATTATTATTTAAACCAGTAGGAGCCTCAAAATAATTCATAAATACTATTATATTATTTTGAATCTGTTAAACGTATCAAGAATTAAATTTAATGGAGGTTAAATATTTAAACTTGTTGAACATGTTAAACAAGAAAATGACATTAAAAACAGTAAAACCATTAGAAAAATTTTCTACGTCACTCCAGATTGTCCAGAATAGAAAATTTTCATTTTGCATAACAATACGTCGTCTAATAACAATAAATGTTCCTTCGTGCGGCAGCTGTGAGCCCGCCGGGATCAACAACGATGTTTGAAGTGCGTGTGACGAAAATCATGGTACTTTTTCACGGTAATTTGACACGGTTAGGCGAGCGCAGAGAAAACCGCATTGTTGCTCGCTGCGCGAGCGAGCGCACGCGTTTTCGCACGCAATTGCGCAACCGATTCGGCTTGCCGTTCAAGAGTAACGGGAATCCCTTCGACGTCACAAAGCCGAAGTTGCGCAACGTTAAAAGTAGCCTAACTCGGTATCTCTTTCCGAAGGAATCCTGAAGAATTAAGTGACCGTCGCCATTTTGTTTCTACCCTTTGTACTCCAAGCAATTTTAATTCCAAATAATTTAAAATAATTAAAATTATAAATTATTAATTTTTACCGATTTCTTAATTGCAACAATAATTATGTAAAAATTGTTCTGAATAATAGTGTGGCAATGTTTAGTGTCGCCTGAGAGGAGCCCTTGGAGCGCTAAGGGTTAAATATTCTAGACGGAAAAAACAGTGGAAGAAACAATTTGCGAATTGTTTAAATAACGACGATTTACAAGACAATATACAGTAATTTTAATACTCGCCAGGTTAGTGGTAAATATTATAAAATAATCATTGGTGAGGATTGTGTTAAATAAACTTAAAATAGCATGGAATCATTGTCGTCTCGTTACCACTGCCTTTACTGTTTGACACTGGAACTGGCGAGCACTAAACGAGACATAATATATGTATGTATATATATTTTTATAATTTCAAAAACTGTCAAAGAAAAAATCAGTGACAAGTCGTATTGATCTTTGGTAGTTTTAGTGTTAAAGGTACAGTAAAGTCGCGTTAAGTGCTATCATCTGGGATTCGAAAAGCTGTACTTATCGTGTAGAGACTCGAGTCGATATTCGTGGCCCCTCGAGGACTATACTTTACAATTATGGAGTCAAAATTGTTACAGATATGGTGCAGCTATTTCAGCAGTTAAAACGACTTTATTGTAATTTATTCCTAGCTCGAAGTGATAGCTCTTATCGCGACTTAATTGTAATTAAATTTCTATTACATTTCAAAACTAGATCCATTAAAAGTGATGACATTAGTTTATGTGACACTTCGAAGAGACTTTACTTTAACTGATGTAGCAATTATCCTGTAGATATTCAAGCAGTCTAAACGACGTTCCTGCAGAATAATTGTGGTCCTTGAAAACTATACTCCACAATGACAGGATCACTACTGTGACAGTTACGGTGTAGTTATTAAAAGTGGTGGCACTTAACGCGACCTAACTACAATGTAGCAATTAATTGCACAGAAGAGATTACTCTATTTAATGAAGCAGACCTTGAACCAGTTAACGCCGTGCAACCAAGGAGCTAGCATCTGCGAATCTGGCAGTATGCTTTTCGTTTTAGTACGTCCGATTATATAAGCATGTCCTATTTCTCATCTCATTAGCGCTAAGCGAAACCAAGCCTCCAAATGTTCTTCTCATCGTAACCCGGATTTTAATTCTAATTTGAACACGATTATCGTCTTACATAACCTCTTCTACGAATGTGAGCATGAACTAAGAGTAACCAGCTTGCGCAATGGTTCTACCGAAAATACAGATCTTCCATCATGAACTGCTTTAACCCCTTGGCATACCATTTTCTTTCCTTTTACAGTTATTCTAATATCTTCATCAGCAAAAATGTTACACAAAAGAAAAATTAATATTTTGTATACAACTGCAATTATTTCAATGCTTAAATATTTATTGCAATATTAACTCTAATATCTTCATTATTAAAAATGTCACAGACAAGAAAAATTTATATTTTGCATACAACTATATTTATTTCAATGTTTAAATATTGATTGCAATACTGATTCTAATATATTCATCACTAAAAATGTTAGAGAAAAGAAAAATTAATATTTTGTATACAACTGCATTTATTTCAATACTTAAATATTTATTGCAATATTAATTATAATATCTTCATTATCAAAAACGTCACAGAAAAGAAAAATTTATATTTTTTTATACAACTACATTTATTTCAATACTTAAATATTTATTGCAATATTAATTTTAATATCTTCATTATCAAAAACGTCACAGAAAAGAAAAGTTTATGGGTTATATACAACAAGATTCAGTTCAATGTTGAAATATTAATTGCAATATTAATTGTAATATTTTTATTATCAAAAACGTCGCAGAAAAGAAAAATTTATATTTTCTTTATAAAAGTACATTCATTTCAATGTTTCAATATTGATTGCAATATTGTTTCTAATATCTTCATCCCCAAAAACGTTACAGAAAAGGAAGATTTATATTTTGTATACAACAACATTTATTTCAATGTTTAAACATTGATTAAAAAATTGATTCTAACATCTACATCCCCAAAAACATTACAGAAGAGAAAAATTAATATTTTCTATACAACTACATTTATTTCAAAGCTTAAATATTGATTAAAAAATTGATTCTAGTATCTTAATCACCAAAAACGTTACAGTAGAGGAAAATTTACATTTCCTTATAAAACTACAGTCTTCAATATAATAATATTCATTACAATTCTTAAACATTGATTACAAAGTAATAAAACTTGATAATATAAAAGAAAGACATGGAATATATAATTATTAGACTTTGCTAAAACTCTGCAGATTCTGAATCATTAATCTGCCATGTCAGGGGGTTAATTAAGATCAGCAGTGAACATTAATTTTCCATTACCGATAGCTAAATGTTACTATAGTCGCACGTAAGGTGCAATGATTTGTCGAAAGTATGAAATTTCAGTCTCCTCGACTGCGGTTCCTAAAAATGCGTATGTTCCACAGTGAAGTCAAGAGAACTTTCTCGCCGGCGGAACAATAGTTGTCCTTCAAGATGGCGGATCTTTTCATAGGATCAAACGTAATGTCCACTCTCGCGCATCTTCTCTTGCCGTGGGACCACGCCGCACACGCATCCTACCTAATTTCTTTAAATGCAGCCGTTTAGCTGTATGCCTTTCACCGTTCAAATTATCTGAAACCACAGCTCCCGTTCTTTTCCCTGACCCGAACTACTTTGACATCAGCGCGTTCCTTTCTCTGCAAACTACTCCTCCCCGATTGCATTACTTTTACTTAAGACTCTCTTTTTCTCTTTCTCTTTCTCTCTCTCTCTCTCTCTCTCTCTTTCTCTCTCGTTCGGACTGTCGCTGTCAAACTCACCGGCGCCTGGAAATTACATAGTTGCTACTGGGCTGGGTCTAAATTAAGACTAGATGTGGACTAGGTCACGTTAGGATGGGGATTAACTGTTTTACTCGATCCTGCATTGAAGTAAGTGGTTTCACAGTTGGGAAACTATTGGATTCAGCATTCTGGATCTAGGAGAGAAGTAAATCAGGTATGGATTGGGTATGCTGTTCTCAGGAGAAGTCTGGATTAGGTATTCTTGGATTTGGGTAAGTTTAGGAAAGGTAGTTTTCGTTTGTGCAATATTTGAATTGGGCATGATTGAGGTAGGTAGTTTCTAGATTGATTACACTGGGTCTGGGATGATTTTGGATCGAGTATTTTGGGTATAAGTTAGGTATATTAGACCTGGACTCTAGTATATCTAAGTGTAGTAAACTTTTAGTGAGTCTCGTAAACTTTGGATAGGGATTGTAGGTCTGAGCTCAGTTTGAATGAGGCATTTATGGTGTGGGATAGGTATAGTAGAAGTGGGGTCAATCTGAATTGGGGGTAGTAGGTCTGAGCTCATTTTGAATTATGTATTTTTGGTCTGGGAATAGTGTAGGAGTCCTAGGGCAAGTCTGGGGTAGGCATTTTCAGCTTTGATAGACTTTGAATAGAGATTATAGGTCTGGGCTCAGTTTGAATGAGGCATTTGTGGTCTGGGATAGGTATAGTAGAACTGGGGTCAATCTGAATTGGGGGTAGTAGGTCTGAGCTCATTTTGAATTATGTATTTTTGGTCTGGGAATAGTGTAGGAGTCCTAGGGCAAGTCTGGATTAGGCATTTTTAGCTTTGATAGGCTTTCGATAGAGATTATAGGTCTAGGCTCAGTTTTAATGAGGCATTTGTGGTCTGGGCTGGGTATATTAGAACTGGGATCAATCTGAATTGGGGGTCCTGGGTCTGAAATAATTTTGGATTAAGTATTTTTAGTCTGGGATAGGTGTACGAGTCCTGGGATAAGTCTGGGTTAGGCATTTTTAGCTTTGATTGGTTTGGGATAGAGATTATACGTCTGGGCTCAGTTTAAATGAGGCATTTGTGGTCTGGACTGGGTATATTAGAACTGGACCTAATCTGAATTTGGGGGACTAGGTCTGAGATCATTTTGGATTAAGTATTTTTGGTCTGGGAATAGTGTATGAGTCCTAGGACAAGTCTGGGGTAGGCATCTTTGGTTTCGATAAGCTTTGGATAGGGATTAGTAGGTCTAAGCTCAATTGTAATGAGGCTCTTGTGGTCTGGGCTAGGTATACTAAATCTGGACCAAGTTTAGGTTAGGCACTTTAAGATTCAGGTGGACCTGGGTCAGGCAGTCTCTGTTTAAACAAAATTAAGATTGATTATACTAAACCAGAGTTCAATCTGAATTGTGCATGCTCTGAGACAATTTTAGATCAAGTATCTTAGTCTACATTGGACTAGGTATACTAAATGTGAACCAAGTCTAGGTTAGGCAGGTTGGGTTTGGGGTATGTCTAAGCCAGGCAGCCTTCGTTTGAGGACAATTAGGATTGGTTATACTAGATCAGAACTCAGTCTGAATTGTGCACTCTCTGGGACAATCTTGGATCAAGTAACTCTAGACTGACTTAGGTATACTGCATCTGGACCAATTCTAGGTTAGGTTTAAGTTTGAGGTAAGTCTAGGTAGTCTTCATTTGATCAAAATTAGATCTGGACTTGTTAGATCTGGCTTCAGTCTAGGTTGTTCATGCTCTGGGACAATCTTGGATCAAGTAACTCTAAACTGACCCAGGTATCCTGCATCTGGACCAATTCTAGGTTAGGTTTAGGTTTGGGGTAAGTCTAGGTAGTCTTCATTTGATCAAAATTAGATCTGGACTTGCTAGATCTGGCTTCAGTCTAGGTTGTTCATGCTCTGGGACAATCTTGGATCAAGTAACTCTAGACTGACTTAGGTATCCTGCATCTGGACCAATTCTAGGTTAGGTTTAGGTTTGGGGTAAGTCTAGGTAGTCTTCATTTGATCAAAATTAGATCTGAACTTGCTAGATCTGGCTTCAGTCTAGGTTGTTCATGCTCTGGGACAATCTTGGATCAAGTAACTCTAAACTGACCCAGGTATCCTGCATCTGGACCAATTCTAGGTTAGGTTTAAGTTTGGGGTAAGTCTAGGTAGTCTTCATTTGATCAAAATTAGATCTGGACTTGCTAGATCTGGCTTCAGTCTAGGTTATTTATGCTCTGGGACAATCTTGGATCAAGTAACTCTAGACTTAACTAGGTATACTGCATCTGGATCAAGTCTAGCTTAAACAATTTAAAATTCAGAAAAGCCTAGGTAATGTAGTCTTCATTTCAGCAAAATTAGATCAATGCTTGCTAAATCTGGCCTCAATCTAGGTTATTCACGATCTGGGACAATCTTGAATCAAGTAACTCTAGACTGACCCAGGTATCCTGCATCTGGACCAAGTCTAGGTTAAACAATTCAAGATTCAGAAAAGCCTAGGTCATGCAGTCTTCATTTGAGTAAAATTAGATCAGTGCTCGCTAGATCTGGCCTCAATCTAAATTGTTCACTCTCTGGGACAATCTTGAATCAAATAACTCTAGACTAACTTAAATACACTGCATCTGGATCAAATCTACCTTAAACAATTTAAGATTCACAAAAGCCTAGGTCAAGCAGTCATCCTTCAAGCAAAATTCGAACTGTGCTCGCTAGACCTCTGTTCAATCTGATTTGTCCTACAATAACTTCGAATCATGTTCCTTCCCTTCTAGGCTAACTATACCAAACGAAATCAAATTCTGACTAAGCCACACCACATCTGCACTAAATCTAACCGCAAAATTCCCGACCTGACCTAACCCTAGACTAAGCATTCAACATCTGAACCAAAAGTCCCAACATCCTCCTCCTAAATCACATCTGCAACGAACCAATCAACAAACCACCCCCAAGACCCAATACAACTAACATCCAAATAAATTCTGCCCTACATCACATCTACAATCTAGCAACCAACCAACAACATCTCCCAACTCAACAACCTCCAATTTCTCTAAACTCTGCAACACTCACCGGCTTCGGAGGGTAAGTTTGCGGCCTTTGCGGATAAGTCTGCGGCGGCCTCGGAGGATAAGTCTGCTGTGGCCTCTGGGGATAAGCTTGCTGTCTAGGCGGAAAAGACTGTGGCCTAAGTGTCGTCGTAGACTCCTGTCTCGGCGGCAACGGGAACGACAATGGCGGCTTCAATGGCGGCGGCGAAAGATCCACCGGCAAGCTCTGATTCTTCTTCCTCAACTCTCCAAACGCTTTAATGATCTGCGTCAGCATCGAAGGCTTCTTCGGCTTCTCCGTTTTCTCCGTCTTCTCCTTCTTCGTTTTCTGTTTACTCGTCTCCTCCTCCTCCTTATTCTTCTTCTTTTTCTTCTTCTTCTGTTTCTCAGCCTTCCTGCTCCCATTAATCTTCTCGGTCACCTGACTACCATCATCGAACACGACGTTGATCTGCCCGGATTCATTCATAACCGTTACATTACTATCAAAATAAGGCGGGAAAGCATCCAGGGGATCTCTAGTCGGCGCAGCGAACTGTTTCTCGTTCTCATTTCTCAAGGTCGTCGGTTCCACCGTAGCCTCCCTCGTGAATGTGATCACAGCTTCGAAAGGGACGTTCAGAATCGGTTTCGGCAAACTGGAGGAATTTTTCCGTCCCAGTTCGAGGCTCTTCACCGGCAAGGGGATCTCCTCGTCGAAGCCGATAGGTCTAACAGTGGTGTACCTCAAGTCCAGAGGAAGCACTCCCAAATTACTGGAGAGATTCCTCTCGATCCCGTCGAAGAAGTACCTGGTCGCGAAGGAATCGCTGGGGAACCGGATGCTGTCGGTGGTGGTCACTGGCAGGTAGGTCCTCGAAGGCGGCGCAGGCTCCGTGTTGAACAGGTTCACGTTAGGCTTGAAGGGCGAGAAGTCCGGGAACGTAGGCACGAAGTACTGCTGGTCGTTCACCTTCAACGCGTTCGCCACGTCGAAGCGCCCTTTGATCTCTGGCCTGGCCAAATTGATGTTCGCTGTGATCTCCAGGGGACTGTTCACCGCGGCGTCCGTGATGCCCAAACTGGCGAAAGTGGTTGGACGAATGCCGAGGAAGTTCGCAGAGCTTAGAGGACCCGCTGTGAAAGCTTGCAAGCTTGGACGAGACGAGGTCTCCTTTCTTGGCGGAGGAGTTGCATTTCCGGTGATCCTGTTCCTTTCTGGGTACCTGTTCGTGTCCTGGATCTTGAACTCTGCTGGAGTCTTGTTGCGATCGTAGTTCTTCACGTTCTCCGCGTACCTGGAGGTCTCGAAGGTTTTCGCATAAGCTTTCATGATTCCGACTTGCCTGGCGGGGTCCAGGTTCTTGAAGCCGGAGCTTTTGTAGCTTTGCATGTGCTTGTAGCTGGCGGGTGTCTTAGCAGGGTCTGGAGGAGTTTGAGCGGTGTCTTTGATGGTTGTTAGGGTGATGTTGATCCTGGACGCCATCAGACCCATCACGTACTTCGCCCAGGCTACCAAGTCGTCTTTTGTGGCGATTTTCAACGGTAATTGGATCTCCAGGATCTTCGGCACGCTGGAGAACCCGTTCACAGGGTCTCTGGTGACTTCCGGTGATCTTTTCGATGGCGGTGCTGGCATCGAGATTACTAGTTGCGTTGCTATCAGAGCTAGCAGAGTGATTGCTGTTGCTGGTCCTCCGTGATGGATCATTTTTGAAACAGGACCCGCGGTTGGGGTTGTAAAATTTTTGAGGATATTTTTTTTCGTGGTGGGGTGAGATTTAACGGCACTTTTCAGTCTTTGCTGAACGTCCACGCGCGATTGTTGGAGTCGCTTGCGTCATTTCCAGCGGGATGCACCGCGTCCATTGATTAACGATTTTTTGGATGATGGAATTGATAGGTGGGGTCACTGTGGTGGGTAGAAGATGCAGAGATTAATGGGAATCGTTGAACGCGACCGGGAAACTGATCGACGCGACCGGAAAAATGGCTGCTTTATAGGAATCGCAGGATCGTCCGTACCCTTTCTTTCCTGTGATCGTCGAAGCCTGCACTTTTCCCGATTATTCCACTGGCTATTCCTGGATATTGGCAGTGGTAATCACAGTGCAGACGACAATGCGCGTTCACTTCCGCCGTTGCGATCGCCGGTTGCGAGGAACTGCAATTACTCGATCAAGCAGCGATGCACACGAGCGATGCGCACCCGACGACAGCGATAAAAGTTTCGCAAGTCGCCTAATCTAAGGAATTCGTGGAGAGCAATCGTGGCTGCGATTTAGTAATCGAGGCTGTGGAGGAAACGCGGGGGGTTTTTGCAGGAGTCGTTGTTTGGAAGGGTGGATGGGTTTGTCAATGACTTTTCGATGCGCTTGAGAGGTATCTTCGGTAGGCTTCGGTTGCAGAGGGTTGCGAAAGGGTTCGTTGTACGGAGTTCTTGGTTTGCTTTTTAGTTTTCGGATTGAATAGATTGGAGGTAGGTGCTTGACTGGTAGGGTAAGATAATTGCATTGGTTGAGGGTTGATTCTATTCAAAATGAAAGTAGAATGTTTAGATGAAAAGTGGACTTTGACATTTTATATGAAAGCATTGTTAGATGGGTAATTTAAAAGGTGCAGATGGGGTCTTAAAAATTCTATTCTAAGTAGGAGTAAAATATCTAGATTAAAATGGGACTATATGTAAATCATCATCTATGTAAAAGCAAGATTAGATATTAAATTAAAAAGTGGAGATAGGGTTTTAAAAATTGTATTGAAAATAATAATCAAGTATGCAAATACAAAATGGTGAGAGAGCTTTAAATATACCATTTAAAATCAGGATTAAGTAGCTAAATGGAAAATAGTGATATGGCTTCAAATATTCTATATGAAATTGAAATTGAATATCTGAATATAAAATGGTGATTGCACCTTAAAAATTTTATTTTAAATCGTGATTGAATATCTGAATGAAGAATGGTGATAGAACCTTAAAAATTCTATGTAAAATCAAGATTGAATATCTGAATAGAAAATGTTTGAAGGGTCTTAAAAATATTATTTGAAAACGAGGTAAAATATTTACCTGAATGTTGAAGGTAGATCCTTTGAAACTCTATATAAAATCATGTTTGGATATCTGCATAAAAAGTAGTGAAATGACCTTAAATATTCCAATTGAAATTGTGATTGAATATCTGAATGAATAATGGTGATAGGATCTTAAAAATTGTATGTAAAATCAAGATTGAATATCTGAATAAAAAATGCTGGTAAAACCTTAAAAATTCTATTTGAAATCGTGATTGAATATCTGAATGAAGA
>JAQQRL010000154.1:0-14616 GCA_028453745.1 Agapostemon virescens | reverse complement strand
TCTGGCTACAAGTAACTGGACGCGTAGGAAGCGTGTATTTCAATTGCCGGGTCTATCGGAAGCGAATTGCGGCCGTGGTGCGACTTTGAAATTTTGGGACCGCTCGAAATCGCGGAAATAGGCAAAATGAGGTTGATAAAAGAAAGCCTCCTAGATTCCTCTGAAAAGCTAGCCACTTCTGGACGCGTATGCTTAAAGAGGAAAGTTTGGGGAAGATTTTAACATTTATAACATGTTGATAGAACTGATAGTTGTGAGAAACGAAGAACGTGGAAAACCACCGAGAACGTTAGAAGACAACGAATTGCAAGCATCGTTGGATGAGGATGACGCTCAAACACGACACATCTCGCGGATTAATTAAATGTGACACGAGAAGCCGTCTCCATACGTTTGAAAGCCATGCGACAGATCCAGAAGATAGGAAAATGGGATGAAATGGCAACACAAAGAGATTTTGCTTCGTGATAGTGCACCACAGCACAGAGCAAAGCCGGTCAAGGAAACGACGGAGATGTTTAGCTGGGAAATGCGATTTAATCACATAAATTCAAAAATCAATCTCATCGATGGGACACGCATTTGCCGAGCAGCGCTTCGAATCTTACGAAAATCTACAAAAATATTTCGATTACTGGTTTGCCTCAAAAGAGGAACAGTCTTTTGGCGTGCATCCATACATTGTCACAGAAATAGGAAAGACGAATCGACGAATAAAATGTTTTGTATCATTTTGATAAACGTGTATTTTCTACACAAAAATTCCGGTTTCATATTATTGCGCGTTTTAAGTTCTTCATTCGACGAACGACGCGGCATCTCGTTTATTTAATAAATATGTGTGTACAAGTTAATAACTATTTACAACAAGAGTACAATTTGGACTAATTTGATCAGGTAGATCTTTCGTTTGTCTGTCGGTGCAACAGTTCCGTGACAACCCCGAACTTCTATTATTTTCTTAAGGGTTGTTCACCACGAAGTAATTCTTCATTTTGGCTACTCCACATGGACAACCGCCGTAATAATACTTAGACATCTGTTAGTCTTACCGACGAGTTCTCCAACCGGTCCAGGACGAAACGCTCTTTTTCTTTGCTCTGCTCCGATTCCAAATCCGTTTCAGCCGCCACGAAAGCGTCTTAGCTCGGTCACCAGTCTCTGTCCACGTTAATTTTCAACAGTACGCTCATTTTCAGATCCTGTTCCACGAGGGAAGCAGAGAGAACGAGCTTTTTCTCCGGGTTTTTGCGTGTCCCGTCGTCGTGCAGGTGAATATTTAAATCGCGGCCGTCCGGCACGCGATAGACGTTGTCATGCGTCATCGGGCTTCGTAAATCATAGTCGCGTTATTGAATCCGATGGGGGTGCGGGCGAGTTCATAAATCGCACGTCACGGGCCAGTTACTATAACGGGAGCTCTGTCCCATAGTAGCCCGACGTAGTATCAGAATTAAGTGTAAACCCATAGGTTCGAAGGATCCCTTTCGGAATCCTTATGGGGTCGTTATCGAAGGAAACGACTCGCTCGAAGCGAACGGGTCTCTCTGGTCAATAGCAGTTAGCGTAGTGGGCGCACGTGAAAGACCAGTACACGCAAATATTGATTACGGATAGTCCTTGGCGAAAGCCTCACGAATAAGCTCGAATATGCATCACCGCGGCATTTGCCCGGGGAACAAACGAGTAACAACGAGACTGGAAAGTGCAGCATGAATATGTAAACGGGTGAATGCGCGGTAATTTCGTTCGAAAGGAGACGTTCTCCTCTCGTGCCCCGTCGAAAAAACGTTCTCGCGGGGGTGTTGTCGTTAAAGCTGCGGGCTCGGACACAAATTGGAAAATCGTAACAGGGTGTAAAATACGAACGAGACAGGATAGCGGTGACGATCAAAGCAGGCGGCAAGGATAAACGTTCGGATTATGAAAATTGAACGAATCGAAGACACCTGCGCGCGTCCCTTTCCTCTCTGTCTCTCTCTCTCTTCCGTTATTCGTTAAATATTATTTATATGCTAATACCGGATAACCGGATTTGATTAAAAAGAACGCTATACTTCCTAGGCAACCTTAACATCTTTTTCTCTTCTTCTTCTTCCTCGTACTCCTACTCCCCGTCCCTCCTAACTGATCTTCTCGAGCATCCAGACACGCCCTTCATCGACCGTTCCTTTCGCGAATTAAGCTCGGGATAAGGTGGTATCCGAAGGCGAGTAAGGGTGAGAAAGTCAAGGGCAAAGGCGTGGGGCGTAAAACCAGGGAGAGAAAAAAGAAAAGCGGATGTACGAGAGGGACGGAACTGAAACACATTCGGCCCCGCGTCAGAATAAGGAAGAAATAGACGAGCAGTATATCCTTCGTGTTCGGTGCCCTCCTATCGGCCGTTTTGTTCGGCAGTAAATATCTCTTTTACGCGACGGATAAACATTTTGCAAATTGTCCGTGAAACGGTCGAAACATTTTCCGAATACAATTTCGTCCGGGGGGATGGCAGGCCGGTTCCCCACCCCGCGAATGTAAAGAGACTTAGCCCCGGATTAAATTTCGGATCAAGCGATATTCGAGAATGACTGACAACGCCAAGCCGGGCGCAAGAGGGTGTAAAGTAAGGTCGAGCAGAGGGTGTTACCGTTTTACCTGCTGCTCCAACCCTTTTCCACGAGGGGAAGGGCTTCCTCGTGCAGCGTCTAGCTGAAGAAACAAGCCCTTAAATTTTACGAATTCCGAGAAGCTGAGCCTCGTAACGGTCACCATAAATTCAGCCCGGTCTCGGGGCCCTTAACCGTGCCAGAACCCACTGCTGCATAATCAGCTTTAAAACCTTAGTTGGCTATCAGCAAATGAAAAAGCGTCGGCGAACGTGCTCGGCCACGATGGCCGTTAATCGATCAAAACGATAACAATTTAATCGTTTACCGTTCAGTTGAATTTCACCCCCCGCCGTTAATGGAATATTTAATATCGAGAAAGCATTTACTAATTAACGGGTAAACCTCGGCATTATCCGTGTCCGATGGAATGCATTTGATACGAATAATGCGTGGAACTAATTTCATAGCGATTTTATGAGGCTAACAAACGATTCATTATCGTTATTACGGGAACGACGTCGAGGGCAAAATCGGGGTAACTTCGTTTCTCCGCGCGACACGACTCTCGAGCAGCGAATAAACATCTTGAAAGAAAATCCCCGATGCAAATCTAGTATGAAACTTTGCTTGTCCGCGATTCGTCGCCGCTTGGCTCCGCGATCCATACGGGCCCGTGCTCGACAGAAACTTTAGCAATTACGGTGTCGAAAACCCAATTAACATTGCCGCAACGTCGCGTATTTTCAATAGACCATACGAGAAACTTGGCACAAAAGAGCGCTTTCTATTCTTACGCCGGGAAAATTTAACAGTACTAAGAAACTGCTACTTCGATGCTCGAGAACTTAAAAACCCTCGACAACAAATCGGTCGGAAAATGCACTGGAAAATTTTCTCGTACGAGTAGTTCATTGTAATGCATTTTAAGGTACGTAGCTGATGTATTATCTTTTATAATGTCCCTGCAATTTTTATGGTAAATCATCTTTTTAAATTTAGGGTTTGTAGAATAATATATGTCTGACCGATCGTTATGACCAGCGTTGGAAAGTTTGGTGTTAACAGAGAGCAGAGATAATATTTGACTTGAATTACGGAACAACAAATTGAAATAGTATTTTCTTGATGCATATTATTTTATAATACTGCTGCGATTTTTATGGTAAATCATCTGTATAATTTTAGGGTTTGTAGAACAAAATATCTCTGACTGATCATTATGACCAGCGTTGGAAAGTTTGGTATTAATAGAAAGCGGAGATAATATTTCAAATAATATTTTACTTACATTACAGAACAACAAATTGAAATAGTATTTTCTTGGTACATATTATTTTATATCTCAGCGATTTTTATGGTAAATCATCTTTACATTTTAAGATTTGTAGAATAAAATATCTCTGACCGATCACTATGACCAGCGTTGGAAAGTTTGGTATTAATAGAAAGCGGAGATAATATTTCAAATAATATTTTACTTGAATTACTGAACAACAAATTGAAATAGTATTTTCTTGGTGCATATTATTTTATAATGTTCCTGTGATTTTTATGGTAAATCATTGTTTTAAATTTAGGGTTTGTAAAGTAAAATATTTCAGATTGTTCAGTATGATCAGCGTTGGAAATTTTGTTATTAATAGAAAGCAGAATTAATATTTCAAATATTATTTTAATTTGTTCGTTAATTCAAGCATAATATTATTTTACGAGTGCAGTTAAATTTCTGCGAGTAAAATATTTTATTTTGACAATCTAAAATATAAAATGAAGCATTGAAGCGAGGATAGAATAAAAACGCGTAGTACCCGTAAATGAGCGCAGAACTGCAGTTTAATATAACAAGTTGCGATATGAGAAATAGTATACAAGCGAGAAATATCTACTTGGAGACAAAGTGAACGAAACTATGCAGATGAACTGTTTCAGATATTGCAGACGAAATGGCAAAAAGCAATTTAAACGAAACAACGCAAAGGAGGTCACACGAAATACAAACTTTTTTCTCGGATGTATAACTTTTTTATAGAATTTTTAACAGTAGACCGAACCGTAATATCAGTCAGATGAAATATGCAACGTGTCCAATTTAACTCTGCCACCCCTAATGACTTTTCAATACGCATCTACTACCTGCATACCTGGACGCTAGTAGATATTCAAACCGTGTCCCTCGTCTTCGATATTGTGAATACAAATAAAGGATTTCGATAATCTGTCGTGAACTATTAGATTTGGCACATTTAAAATTCTTATGGCACATCTAAAATAAAAAATTTACCGATTCTAAATACAAAAAAAATAAATTATTATTCGTAACATCTCAAAAAAATATTACTTTGTGATGACCATTACTCACGCAGACTTATGTCATCCTCCAAATACAATAACTTTTTCCGTAAATATTTGTTTGCATTTGTATTGTATAAATAACAGAGTTATTAAGAATGGCGGAATTAAATCAGACACACCGTGTACGTTAAAATTTTGCATAATAAGAAAAAATGATCAATAACGCTGTCATCGTTAGCTCTTTTGTTTTGCTAATTAAAAAAGTTTGTAGATCTTAAAGGAATTTCTAATTTGTATACAATCATTATACATGTTATTAAGCACACGCATAACCAGATGATAAATTACTAGAAGCGTGTGTACGCTAATTATGCAAATGCATTCACCCTCGAACAACGGATCATTTTTACAATTTTATAATGTACGGCGTTTAAGACGATTTAATCAACTTTCTATCCATTTTTTAAATTATGCTATTGGCGGTACTTATTAGAGATACAGTCTTTCCGTTGATCTTAATACAACACATATTTATTTAATTGGATTACTAGCATCTGTGTAATTAAATGACGACTTCGATACTCTGAGTCAAAATAGACTTCGGCACCGGTTCGCACCAAACATGAATCTGTGTACCTTCTTTAAAAGTAAAGATGTTATAAGAAACTATATAACGTGATCTAGCGAATATATCGATTAAACAAAATGTGAAAATACAAATTTAATGCGTTTACTTCAGTTATGTAAAATCATGTGCGTTAGGTTTGTCAATCCACAGTTGCACTCTCCAGCACAAATGTACATCAATCAAAGACAAACAACTTTTAAAATACCCGCCAATAATCCTAGCGAATATACCGAATAAATAAAATATTAAAATGCAAATCCAATGCGTATACTTCAATTCTATAAAACCATGTGCGTTAGTTTTGTCAATCCACAGTTGCACCCTCCAACAAAAATGTAATTCGCTCGAAGACAAACAACTTCTAAAATTCCCGCCAATAAGCGAAGACACGAAATTCGAAATTTTACGTTACAAGTCCTCGTATAGCGGAATTACCGAGCATAATAAATTCACGACAGAGGAGCAGCGCTATTTGCTCAGATTCCATAAACCTGAATAAATCAATATCCGTTCGTTTGACGGGGAATACTAAATTCGCAAATACTTTTTTCGGGAAGCAACGTGTCATCATCGGTTATGAAGTGGCTTGTTCAACAGAGGCGTAATATTTTCTTTTTTCCTCCAGTCGACGTCTACGAGTTGCTCGACGCAGCACAGAGAAGCCGCTGCAGAAGGAGATGATAAACTTTATAGTTTCCTCTTAATTAGAACACAGTACCAAGATGTACAGCACGAGGATCTTCTTCTCCGTGACCCGCATACACACCGTTTGAAAATTTCCCCGTGGACTCGGCGCGGTGTGAAACGCGAGATCACGCGTGATCGAGCGACAAAGGTGGCCTGCCGTCGATGGCAGAGGGAAACGGACAGTGGGATGGAATCAAATCAATCCCTAAGATTTCTCTTTCGGTTAACGGCATTCCCAAAAATCGAATGTCTCTGCCGCGACGACGTGCCTCGCTCGATTTTCCCTGAACCGACGCGACGTCTTAATTGGATTATCGGCAGTCCATTTACCGAGGATGCGTGCCCCGGGACAGAGGAAACAAGAGGAATAAAGGCGAACGAGAGGGAAAAAGAGGAATTCCGGCTGTCGAACTTATAAATGATCGTCCCTCGTCCTGGATTTCATTTCACGAGCCGTCGCACATCTAGATGGTTCTACTACCCCCCTCATAATTGTCATAACTTCCTGCATTTTCCTCAGCCCTTTATGTCACCGTCCGTTTCCCTTTCCTCTTCCGTTCTCATTTTCGTATTCGCTAAAGAGAGAAAGAAGAGAGGGAGGCAAGAGAACGAGAGAAAGAGAGGGAATTAGAGAGAAGACAAGCGCGAACCTTTCCGAATCCGCAGACAGACGAAGCCATCGCGAATAAATCGGCGAGCAGCGTCGGCGTCTGATAAAGTATCACCGAAGAGGCAATATTAGCAAAGGGGAAAGGTACGGCAATAACTCTCGACGCCCGGTGATCGAAAATCTCGAGCTAGCGAGCCGGTTGAATTATTCGTACGACGAATCAGCTCGAGTTCGCGAATCGAGGCGTACTTACTTCGCAAAATTTCCCGGTCCCATTCCGAGGCGCAAACACCGTAACCGTAACCGCCTTTTCTCCGCTCCCTCTCGGGAACCGTTCGATTTCCTCTCAAAGGACCGGTCAATGAGATTTCCGAAGAACGGCCAGGGATCCGAAAGTTAAACGGAGAAATTTCCGCGCAGGGACGAAGCTAACGAATTTCAGGAAACATTAGGCTCCCTTCGTGACGGGGCGAAAGGTCGTCCCGACATGGGGAGCAGTTGGGTTAAGGTCAGAGCGAGCGTCCGATTCAAGATCGTCCTGGCCTCTAACCGATCGTAAGGGGATCGCGGGAGACCTCGCGGAGGACCGGCCGACGGCGCAAAAGAGACACAAAAATGTGGAAAGATATAAAAAAGAGAGAGAAGGCAAGAGAGAGTGAGGATGAAAAAAGAGAGAGAGAGAGACAGTGAGCAAAAGGTGAAAGAGTGAGAGCGAGAGAGAGAGAGAGAGAGTGGAGTATTGACGTTGTGCCGCTTTTAAATATTGCATCCAAGTCACGTTCAGGACCGTATCCTCTCCACCCCCAAGCCTGAGCCCAATGCCCCCACCGTCAACCTCGAGTCAACCCCCTTCCCCTTTTTCCGACCCTACCAGCCAAGCGGCTAGGCCGAACGTCGCATAACTACCGCAAGGTTTCCAGGGAGACAAAGGAAAAGCCTGGAGGAAAGAAGACAGAACCTAACGTGGCAGCGTGGAAGAAAGAAACAAGGGGAGATCGAGGGAAGAAAAAACATTCGTGGCCAGTCTCTTTCTCCCCGTGGTACGGCGTAAAGAAGGTAACGAAAAAAGTAAAACAGGCAGAAAAGGGAGAAGGAGAGAACGAAGGGAGGAAGCAAAAAGATAATGCACGTAGAGGCGGCTCGAACGTTTGTACGGGAGATGCGTTCGACGCTTCGAGAGAATAGAAGAACGGAGAATGGAAGAGAGGAGAGAAAAAAGAGAGAGAGAGAGAGAGAAAAAAGAAGGTCTTTACCGAGCTGGGACGCGAAACCCGTAGTGCTTCTCCCTTTGTCGTCCCTTAGCCCTTTGTCGGCGCCACGATCGTCATTAGAATCATTTTCTAAACGATTTATTTAGCCTGCGCGATTGGCCCAACGAGATGGAAGATTGGCAAACGGTGATCGATCCGAGGATGCAGACGATTCATCGAATAGAAGTCGCCGGAGATCGGGTTCACCTAGTTGTACTGCACTGCGTAAAATCTTCCGGACGGGAAAATAAGGTAAGGAAATCGAACGCTCGAGTTGGCTGACCTTTATCCGGATCCCCTTCCGCGATCCTCGAACATCGCTCCTGCCTATCGATCCTGGGCTGATCGACGCGTCGAACAATTTATTTTCCCCCGTTTCGGAGTAGGACTCGACCCTACTCGCGAGAGAACAACTGCAGCCACTTCCGAGTATCGACCTGCCGCAACGAAAATATATAAAATTCTAGGCTCCTCGGTCGAGACCCGGTGTCTCGAGACATCGAGGCTCCGCGGCGTCGAGCGTGTCCTCGCGGTACCAGTCGACTTATCTTATCGAGTATCGGGGCCAAATTAACCGTGTCAAGGACGGAAATTAAGGTATTGACCTACGCGGAGGGTGGAGACGGAAAGTGTGTCACTGGACAGGCTGGCTTCCAAAATGTTAGCATTACCAAACTATACGTTCCCCTGACATCGTCGTCGGTTTCCTAAATGAGAACTTATCGATATTTCAAATATCCCGAAGTCATGGAATCGAACGAATACCATTCAAATCGATCAACAACGAAAGGACAACAATGGTGGATGCACCGTTCGGTGCACCTGCTTGTGACCGCAGAAATTCGCACGAACAGGTCTGATTAAATAGAAAAAAGTATACCCACCCTGCAGCATCAAATTGAAAATAAACATTTATTTTTGCACTAGCATAAAAATAGTGCTCGATCCCGGGGGCAAGTTAATGTCTCGACCCAAACAGGAAACTCGTGTCAACCTTTCCGCTGGCAAGTCAAGCGAGAAGATATAACCTAGCCGCACGTATCGCACAAGGGTTTCGCGCGCGCAATTAGAAATTAATATAGCCGACGGGGGCGCGTGCGACACGCGGCCGACGAATCGAATTAAATCGGGCACTTGTGCGAACGAGGGGATGTGCCTGCCCTCGCCGAGTTCGCCGTTAAAAATTTCGCGCGAAACTATCGGCGGTCACGCGAACGGTCCTATAGAGCGAGCCAATTCAAAGAGAAGGTACGAGGCGCCCCGGGAACTCGGTGCGTCGCGGCGAACGGTTTGAAACCGTTTGAAACGGGCCGCGGTTTCGGTTTTTCGGACAGCGGATTCGCGCGAACGGAGAAATACGGTGTTAGCAACACTTACCCTATTCCGGCAGCGTTTTCTTCGCTGGGCGATTCAAAGGGAATCGGCCGCGCGTGTCAACCGACTTCTATTCTGTCCTCTCTGTCGGGCGACGGGTTCGAAAACACGGTTTACCGTGTCCGGAACACTAGAAACGAGGAGGAACGGGAGCGCGCGCCGGGAGAAACGGTGCGAATACGTGCGACACTAACGGTGGCACACGGTGCGATATCGAAGGGAGCGACACGCAGCGCCAGGACAAGGTTAGAAACGCAGAAATGCCTCGGTAACGAGCGCAGAGCGGAACGTCTAGTTCGCCTCGAGGGCGTCGCGGCGCTGGCAAGCGACGATGCGACCGCGTTCCTACGATCCCCCCACGAATCTGTCCCCCGTTTCGTGGCTTTCTCCCGCGCAAACGCTATTGGCCACCCCCTACGATCCTCCCACCAACCGACGGACTCTCGAGGTACGTCGGTATTTCGACCAACCTGCTGTTCGCTAATTTCCACGATTACCCCCCTATCACCTCCCTTCTCCCTCGACCTCTACACCCGCTCCACCCCCTCGCAACAACTATCGAAGCGATCTTCCAAAATTTTCTACCACCGATCCTCCACCACCACCACCACCACCACCGGCACACCACCCTTCGACTACCTCCTCCTCCTCATCCTCCTCTTCATCCCCCGTTAACGTATACCCAGCCGCGCCGCACCCGTTCACCTTTCGCGCGACAATGACCGCTCGTTAATTACCACTGTCTTTAACGGCCGTTTAAGTAACTCGGCTCCGACTTTCGAATTGCACGGCTCGATAGCCGCGCGCGCGCGTTATCCCGTGCTCACTTTATTAACCTCTTGACGTACAAATAAAATGGAATTCGACGCGTAAGAATAGTATTCAACGCTAAACTTAGCAAGCGTTAACACGTTGAATGCTACGAGATTTTTGTATGCTTCGAACAAGTTTCGTTTGTTTCATTTATAGAAATGATCAGCGTTATTGACCAAATTGTTAGTTACTTAACACTTTATCGACCGGAAGCCTATTATTAGGCTTTTCAATATTCGCGCTGTATCAAAATGAAGGTTAAAATTCTATTTTTACATTCCAATTTGTAACAACATTATTAGACAATATTATTGGGGATGCATTGTTCATTCGCAATAAAAATTGCTGTCAGTGTTGAAAGAGCCATTAAAAAGTTTTCAGTCATGGATCATGGGCCTTACAAAAATTCTGAAATAGTCGCCGGTCGATAAAGTGTTAAAACTAAAGTTTTCACCTCGTACTATTGGGTTGTTCGTTTTTTTGTGAAAATGAAAGACAATTTTCGTATAATGAACAAATATTTTATTAAATTATATATTGGCCATTCTGGTCCAATACCTTTTGCCATCTTTTTGGTAGTAGCATGATTCCACACTCATAAAATTTTTGATCTTTGCTGGCGAAAAACTGATCGAGGTGGTTTTTGACCTCCTCATTTGTAGTGAAGGTTTTACCGTCTAAAAAATTTTGCAGTGACCGGAACAAATAATAATCCGAAGGTGCTAGATCTGGAAAATTTGGTGGGTGTGACATTGTATCCCATTCAAGCTGTAAAAGCTTTTGGCGAGTGACCAAACTTGTATGAAGTCTCGCATTATCTTGGTGGAACACTATACCTTTTCTGTTGATTAATTCTGGCCTTTTCTGTTGAAGTGCATCATTCAGTTTGTCTAGCTGATGACAGTAGACTTCCGAATTAATTGTTGTGTTATCCGGTAAAAGCTCAAAAAATACGATACCTTTAAAATCCCATCAAACGAACAGCATCACCTTTTTCTCATGAATATTGGCTTTGGAAATGCTTTGAGCCGGTTCATCTTTTTTGCTCCATGATCTCTTGCGTTTAACATTGTTATATACAGCCCATTTTTCGTCCCCAGTAATGATGCGCTTCAAAAATGGATCATTTTCGTGACGTTTGAAAAGCGAATCACAGACGTCAACGCGACGACACAAATTTCTATCCGTGAGAACATGAGAAACCCATATATCGAGGTTCGAGGTTAAACCCAGGCCTTTCAAGTGGTCATAAACAGTTGAATTTGATAAATTTAATCTCTCACCGATCTCAAGTGTTGTTATTCGTCGTTTTGCATCAACTAATGCCTTTATCGTGTCTTTATCAGCTTCAACCAGCCTTCCAAAACGGGGTGCATCTTCGACATCAAAATTGCCGGATCGAAATTTTGCAAACCAGTTCTGGCACTGGCGTACTATCAACACATCTTCTCCATACACGTCGGTTAATTTCTTTCTGGCTTGAACAGCATTTTTACCTTTTCTATAGTAAAAAAGTGAAATATGACGAAAATGCTGCTTATTGCTCTCCATATTTAAAAGGGCACCAACCAAAAACTACTGCGTAGAATCAATTGGACTTTTTCACACGCAAGCCTTGCTATATCAGCTCTCAAAACAATTAAATCCTCTGTCAGCAAAAAACGAAATTACTTTCCGAACAACCCAATATAATCTGGTTAATTTTGATAGTACTGCATTAATGTTCAATGCTGTTAATTTATTGATAACCGTTCTTAAATGATGTAACGGTGCCGGTCACCTCTGACCCCCGTGGCATTCAACGTGTTAAGATTGACTAGTGTAGATTGTTTTGTAGCATTGTGAGATATAATTTACTTAGAATTTCTGTGATTTTTAGTAGAATGTATGACGGAGTGAAAATCATCTATTTAATCGATTACATCTTATTTAATCGGAAGATTACTTATAAAAACGTTTTTATAACTTCAGTTATTGCGAAAGAAGTAAGCAGGGACCAGTCGATTTGACTGGTTTGGTAGTTCTAGTGTTAACACCAGGTTTACAGAGATCTTTGTATAAGTATCTTTACGGACACCTGTCAAATTCACAGGTGCAGGAAATCATGTATTTTCTTAGGAAAGGATTGATTTGAAAACAGCTGCAATTTTGACGGATTTAATACGAGTTTATTAAATTTGTTAGGATTGCATAAATGATCACAAAGTTAGAAGAATCTTTATTTTTCATAGATTTGTTCCGCGCATTTTGGACCTAACGCTTTGGGTTTACGCTTTAGGCACGTACGATTGATAAATAAGCACGCGTGACAAATCCCTCGTTTTACCGAAACACGGCGCGTTGATGTTGGGTTCGAAGAAATCGAAGGATATCTCCATTGAATTATGGTTTTTATTTAGCATCTACCAGTTATGTAAATATAAAATCAGAATTTTTGTATAGGAAATATACAGTAGCGCACGAAAGTATTCGGACACTCTTCAAACCTAAATAACTTTTTCAAAATTGAACCAAACGACTTAACTTTTCTGGAGCAACTAGCAGCATTGATTTACTAAATGATATGCAAAAATAATTTTGAAACAATTCTAATTGGTAAAAATTACGTGGGAAAGTAGAAAAGACATTTTTTAAAACATTTTTATTTCAACTCGTAATGAAAATTTAAAATATGCCTTTTTCAAAACTGTGTTAGTTATACACATGCTGAAAATCTCACCGAAATCGATTGACGCGGGAAAAAATGGCACGCGTAGAAAGATGTAAGAATTTCTGTAGTTTAAGCAGAAACTGATCAAGAATCGTGAAAAATTGCGATTTTCACCATTTTCAATAGCACGTAGCTCGTGTGTACGTCGATCGATTGTAATGAATTTTTCTGCATGCGTATAACTATCATAGATCGTCATAGAGCGTCATCCTCATCCAACAATGCTTGCAATTCGCTGTCTTCAAACTTTCTCGGTGATCTTCCACGTTCTCCGTTTCTCACGTTAAAATCGTCCCTTTTGGATTTTTTAAACCACTCGAAGCATCGTGATTTACCGAGAGCATGCTCACCGTAAGCTTCGACAAGCGTTCGATGCGATTCTGCAGCAGTTTTGTTCAAATGGTAAGAGAAAATCAATGCTATCCGCAAATCGTAGTTTCCAGGCACAAAATTCGACATGTTCAATGTCATTAAAAATTATGTTGTTGTATGAAACTTGTATGGTTGTGAGTTGAAAATCTTTTTCTGTTGTCAAAACAAGAAAATGGCATCGATGACGTCGTTTGACGGTAACTATGTTGACAGCTAGAGCCACGTATGGTCAAGTTCCGGTTTCATATTCACAGACATGGTAATCGACATTTCATTTGATTCCTCATTATTTTTCGATGTCTGCGGCGCAAGTTCATGGTTGGAGATAACTTCAAGCAAATCGCAGTTTCCAGGCACAAAATCGACATGTTCGACGCTATTAAAAACGATGCTGTTGTGTGAAACTTGTATGGTTATTTGTTGAAATATTTATCAGATATCGAAACAAGAAAATGGTACCAATGACGCAGTTTGACGGTAACTACATTGACTGTTAACTTCACGGATGCTCACATTCCAGTTTCATATTTACTGACCTGATACGTTCTAACTACTTCTATATTTGGCACCAGAAATCTAATTTCTAACTCACCCGCCATTTTGACGGATATCCCTAGATATAACGTCGCTAAGATGTGTGTTGATGGCATTGGGGCTAAAACATTCATTGTACACCAAATTAGGAACGCTCTGTATATTTTGCACAGAAATTTAACAATTTAACAATTTTTCTAAATATAATTATTAAAAAATGAAAAGAAAATAGTATTGTATAGAAAAACTATTCAAGTTCATACGTTAGTAATTTTTTGGGATTTGTAGAGATTGTAAAGCATAATGTTTCACACTCTATTTATGTCGTCGCAGTAGTTCAACCTATCGACGTTATCGGTGAACCGTGTATACTAATGAACCATAAGGGGGCAAATTCATCATATTATTGGGTAAAAGGCAACGTTCTTGCATTTTCTGCAGGTTGGCACTATAATAGGTCTCTCGCACAATTTGCTGGTAACTTCGTTTAGTATGGAAGTCTATAATTAGGAACTAATGGAAATTTCGTTAGTAATTAAATCGTTACATATTCGATAATCTTCGATATTATAATTTCATTTACTAACAAAGTAGAGGATTACGATGAATTAATTATAGGATCGCTGACTATATAAAGCTTTTAGTTAATTACAGTTATCTGCATTTGCAACGGGTCACTGCCAAATTATTAAAATGAAAACATAATTATAAATTACAACCATTAAAGTATTATATATCTGTATTATATGCAATCG
>JAQQRL010000153.1:0-14687 GCA_028453745.1 Agapostemon virescens | reverse complement strand
TTTTTTAAGGCTTCAACTATGCTCCAGTTACAGTACACATTTTAGTTGTCCTAATCGCTTAATAAATAAACTAAATTCGTTAGAGTTCAAAATACACTGGGATTTTAGCAGACGTTCCCTCGTTGGTCGTTCGAATTTCAATTTTCAGTTGCCTTACTCTCTCTATCTTCAATATCCATTTTAAAGGACTCATGCTACGCTCAAGTGGTTCGGGGACACGTTTCCTGCAAGATATTTCAATTACAATTTTTAGTCTTCTTATTCCGTTTCTATTATTCGTTGCAACGCAATATGCACTGGGATATTTTAAATATTTTCTTGCGGATCGCTCGATTTTAATTTTCTAGAGAATTTTCTAGAAACATCAAGACGAAGATTTAGGATGACTCAGACTGAAGATTTCAAGCAAACTCTGCTAAGTTTGTATCTTGTTGTTTAACCGTTGAATATGTACCAAAATACAAGCTCCTTGTCTGCTGCGATTCTTACAACTCTGAAACATAAAAAGCCACAAAACTATTAAAAATACAAACTCAAATCAAATAGAGACACGCTTAGAAAGCACAGTACGAGAGAGAGAGAGAGAGAGATTGAAAAAGAGACGTTATTGAAAACCCCATTAATTCAAGGCTTGATGCTGCGGAAACATTCGAAGCTGAATAGCTCCGTCAATAGATCAGATCTCGGGAAGCCGCTTGACAGACACATTGCTAGGAAGATTACTAGAAAAATTCCTTTCTTCAACGGGAGGCTGAACGTCGGAGTGGCCAACTAAAGTTGGAAGCTCGCAGGAAACAGGAGCCTGGAATAGCGACTTCCGAACGAGGGCCCGGAAACTTGAACTTTCGCCTTTTTGAGGGTGACGGTATCGATCCAGCGGCTCCGATTGCATCCGCCATCTTCCCCGGGACTGTCTTTTCACTTCTCCTGGATGCCATCCAATTGTCGTTCCCGACAGCCGTTGTTATTCCCGATTCGAAAGCGCCGCGTGTCACCGGATCCGTTCGATTCGAATCGAACTTGCGAACATCTCTCTCAATAGAGAGGGAGAGAAAAGAAGAGTCCCAAAAACTGATGTTCGCTAGCGCCAGAGTCGAAGACAGAGATCTTGACGGGATCGATCGATCCTTCTCTCGGTTCGGGAACGGCAGGCCAGGCCTTCGTGTTTTTAAAGGTCGCAACGGATCAACGGAGAGAGGTTTCCGCTTCACGGTTGCCGAGAGAAACCGGCGCACACCTTTTGCCGCCGAATACCGAGCAGTGTCGAATCGGGAATAGATGGAGGAGAGGAAAGAAACGATTTTCGATGGCTCCTCTGCCCGTGAACCAAATAAACCGATACGGCCGAGCCGGCCAGCCGTGGAAAAATTGCAAACGCGGCAAACAGTTGTCGCTTCTCGACTCTGTCCGCGCCGCGATTTCGCGGATCGACCGGCAATCTGAATGCTGGTTCTGAATCCTAACACCAGCCCGTGTGCCGTTGCTGTACCGTATCTTTAACCCTTCTAGAGGATTAGCTTGGATTAAGAGAGATTTAATCTCGGATTTACAACCCCCGTTTCACTGGGTATGGGGTTCGCCGGGGATGGAGAAAATCGCATAAACGCTGCGGAATTGGGAACGCACCAACCCTTTGCGGTCGGGAATTTGACCGCGAGACCGAATAATATAGAAATCTAAAAACAATAGTAACTAGTATTTGTTCACCATTTCGAACAATTTTTATAATGCACAGTGTCGAATGGAATTTAAATAATCTTACAACTGTGAATGAAGTCGAACTAAATCATTTACGCTTTACTTACTGAATTATCTCTTTCTAATATCTCTAAATAAAAACATGCTTTCAAACGAAGCAGGTTTCTCTAATCAAGATTCTCTAATAGGTAAAATAAGCTGCTTGATATAATTTTTAAAAAATTATTCGTTTTTAAAGGGCGTGCTTGTTGAACGAAATTAGTCCTACACCTTACACCTGAAATTTGAAAAAACATTATGCACACATTATCTGCTAAATTGTTCCTAACGTCTAGAAAAAGTACAAGACATTTGCCACAATTTTAAAAAGTTATTCGTTCGACCACGAGACCGAATAAAATAAAATTCTAAAAACACTAGTAACTAATATTTGTTCACGATTTCGAACAATTTTTATAATGACTATGCACAGTGTCGAATGGAATGAAAAATACTCTTACAACTGTGAATGAATTCGAAGTAAATCATTTACACTTTACTTACTGAATTATCTCTTTCTAACATCTCTAAATAAAAACATGCTTTTAAACGAAGCATGTTTCTCTAATCAAGATTCTCTAATAAGTAAAATAAGCTGCTTCATGTAATTTTTAAAAAGTTATTCGTTTTTAAATAGAGATTTAAAATAGAGAACTAAAGTAATCCTACACCTTACACCTGAAATTTGAAAAAACACTATGCACACATTATCTGCTAAATTATTCCTAACGTATAAAAAGAGGACAAGCCATTTGCCACAATTTTAAAAAGTTATTTGTTTTCAAATAGAGATTTAAAATACAGAACTAAAGTAATCTTACATTGGACGAAACCAGAATCCTTATACGCCAGTAAGCCGACCAGAAATCTTCACCTACCGCAACGAGGAGTGCGAGGTCTCGTGCAAGAGACCAACCCCTCAGCATAAACCCAGCATTTTCCTTCGTCATGCAAGAATCGAGCCTGCACAGACGTGTCATTAAAATACTTGACAAATGAGTCGTTATCGTTATACAAGGTGTACAAAAATTCCTCGACTACCTTAAACGCATTCCGCAATTTCTAATCGGTGAAGATCTTCCTCCAAGACCTTCAATACAATTTATTTTATTTCACTCATCGAAATAACAAAACTTGTACTATAAGTTGCAATTGGAAAGTGGTGAAAAAGTTTTATAATTATCTAAGTAAATCTTATTCATAGTCCTAATAGTAACCGATGCAGGAGGCGATAGCGAGGGCAGAAGATTTTTGTACACCCTGTAGACACAGGTCGCCGGGATTGTAATTCCGTGGAGCAGGTGTGTTGTTTTAAGGCCAAGGTAACAAAAGGGCTCTGGCCGAATCACGGCACACCGATGCGGATGGAAGTAAAGTCGGCCGATTAGATTGTCCGGTTGGTGTTGGAAGCTGACCCAGATACTCGGTCGCTTAGTTTCGTTAATCCGCGGAGAATGAGGCGCTATAAAATCGTAAGAGGAACTGCAAAGAAACGGGAAATCCGATTTCGTCTCGTCTTCTCTGTTGGGAGTTCGACGGTTGATAGGATAAACGAGGAAACTTTTGCCACCTCGTTCAGACACGCCGCTGGTCTTCTCTCGGGATCGAAGCGATGGAACAGCGTGAAGCAGCTTGAAATGCCACCGCCGGAGAGGGGGCGAGTTTTGTATCGCCGCGAGATTCATCCTGATTGCCGAAGCTGCCAGAAATTTTTCTGCGAACACGGTTGCGAAACGTTAGTTCTCGAGGAGAAGTGGGACGACCGATCGAACGGGAAGTATTCCAACACGTCCGGATTTATTTTTGCGAACGGTGACAAGGGTTTCTGGAATGGCGCTGTGTTGGGCGCTAATTCGATTAACCCCCACCCGGGTGGACCGTGCCGCACGATATTTAATTAATTCTCGAGTAGTATTGGTATCGAGGCTTGCACGTTGCGTGCCGGATCTTGATTCAGTAGATGGTCCCGTAGTTTCCTGGTATTTATTATGTTCCTACATTGGAACTGCTGGTCTCGCTGAAATCACAAGATTTAAGATCCGTTAGTTTGCGGCAATTGCGATTGTAAAGACGATACTTCTGACTTAATTATATTTAAATCATAATTATATTTAAATGTACCGGACGTTCGATTCGTTCTAGATTCGTGTGCACGATATACAGTTGAAATGGCTTTTAAGAAAACAAATAGCATGGTCGAGCAGTAGGAAGATTAGAAAATCATAAAATATTAAGGAACAGATGGTGGCGTTGTTTGCGAGCGCGCGTGTTGGTTAACGATACTTCTGGAACAATACAAATCAGTATTAAAATCATAAATTATTGTTTGTTGAAATATAAGGCACTGGATCGCAATGCGTTGCCAGAGTACGAAGTGCCTTGAAAATTATATGTTGCGCAAACAATTGCCACGTTAAACTGACAAATATAAAATATATCTAAAAAATATATCTAAATTAAACCTAACGTCTTACCACTAGTTAACAATGTTAATTAAAGAGCGTGCGTATCTAATATCTTAGAAATTAAAATCGCGACGCAGAAAATATTTGGAACAACGCATAGTAGAGCCATCTAACAGCGCCAACCATAAGCTTCGACGGAAACCCTTTCGAGCCACGAATATCAAATAGCTCCGCGTCCCTGTAGTTCTCGCAATGCCGATGAAAACACAGTAAACTAAGAAACCCGCATTTTGTCCCGACGATCTCGAGTTAGTTCACCTGCGCGAAGGATGCGGGTCCTTTAATTCCCGCCGGAAGTTGATGGTAGATCGCCGAGGACGAAAGGAAACGCGGCAATAGAGGCAAACAGAAAGACTATAAAAATTCTAAGGCGGGCGTAGCCGAGTAATTGCATTCATGTTTCACGAAGTACACACGGGATTGCATTCGGAAAAGAAATTCCTTCGACTACGATCATTACGCCGAACCATAAAAAAGTGCATCCGTCGATTTACTTCGCACGATGGTCGTGCCGAAACTCGCTAATTACCGAGTTAACGTCGTTCAGATCATCGTTTAGGGCATCCCTTAATTCCATCGAAATTTTTGGAAAAAGTCAGACCAGACAGGAATTTAATTAAAATCGAATATCGACGGCCATGATAGTTTCGGGGCTCGCCAACAATTTATTGTAAGCTGGTCCGATTGCGATTAAACTGGGAAATATAACGTTTTAATTAGTCTATGACAGACCAAGAGTGGTTCTGAGACTGTCGAGGACTGTTACGATCATTTCTTTCAGGAATCTGTTTCACGGTCTGAACTTTTCACCTAGCGCAGATAAACTGTTCGAAAAGCTGATCGAGAGCTGTCTAACGATTGAACTGCAAAATTTCCCCCTTTTCTATGTTCCTCGTTAACCTTCACATTTTCTATTCCATGGTTCTCTGAAAACAAATGAAAATTTTCTAATTAACAAATGCTACAGGTTATTGTAAATATCACAGGATATTGTAAAATACTGCAGGTCACTGTAGACTCCTATAGGCCGTTGTGAAGTGCTACAGGACCTCGTGAAACACTTCAGGACATAATAATAAACTCCTACAAGACCATAAATCTCTGTAAAAATTTGTCCCAACGTTTCCCTCCGCTGTACATACCGATACAAACTTCAGGCCAGCAATGTGTCCGCTTCGTCGTAGAACATTCGTTGAGCAATCGTTAAATACGTTGCGTTTCTGATTGCAGTACGTTTCCGGAGGGAACACCGGCGGCCAGGCGAGCAGCGTCAGCTACAGCAGCGTGAGCCAGAGCAGCGATGGCGGCACCGGAAGTGGATTGCCGAGCGGTGGGATGTGACGATACACGGGGGCCCGGCCAGGGCCTCGTCGGGATCGAGCGATTCGTTTCCGGGACACGTGATTATAGGCCAGTTGTCAGAGGACTTCGCCGAGGGTCTTGATTGACCCCTTGGGTCGGGAGACGAGAGCTTCACGGCGTCCTGGAAGACGCGCGAGGAAGACGACCCACCGGACCCCCTCCTTGAACAGAACAGGCCCGATTATATGGGAAGATCGTAACGGGCCCCGCCGTTTGCTGTCGCCTGGTGAACAAGACGGAACGTGGACCACGAAGAAACCACACAAAAGCCTCCCGCATTGTATATAGCGTTTTGTACCACCGACGAAGGAGCCGGCGAGCTGAGCCGAGTCGCTCGCAAATCATTTTTACGTTCCGGTACCTTCGACAATTCCGTAGCCTTAGCGAACCTACCGAATCGTTGATCGAACTTGTCCCGTCTTCGGGTACTCCGCGGTTCCCCTCTCGCAGTCGCGTTCTGGTTCGACGATGCTGTCATTTTACATTCAAAGCATCGAGGAAACTGCGCGAAGGAAGTCTTCGAGGATGGACTTCGCAAAATGATTTTCTTCCGTGTAGTTTCGCACGCGGATGTTCTTCGGCGATCTTGCAATCAGAGGGAAGAGATAAGGAGACAACGCTAGGAGAGTTTTCCATTTTTAGAGGAACAAGTTTGAGCGCTTGAACTTGCAAGATGTTCCAAAATGTTCTTCATTTGTTGTTGCTTCTACCCTGGAAAAAAAAATGTGGAAGAATTGTTACTTTCATTGATAGTTCACTAGTTAAAATTGTTTCCAGAACCATTCCTGGGTGCCGTGAAGTGTTTCACTTTAGTCGATTCGAAATGGTCGTCTTGCAACACGTGCGTCTTTGAAATTCTGATTTCTATGATTTTACACGAAACCATCTACAGTGAATCACTTTAATATTCGGACACTATACAATTTTCACTTTGCCGCATTATAATTTTGTTCACGATAAAGGAAAAAAGAAATTAATTCTAAATTACATTCTCACACTGTTTCGTTTCGTTTCTGTTTCGTTTAAAATAGAATACTTTGTAAACGTTAGTAATTATATAAATAAAAATTATGCTATTATTAACTAAACCCTATACAGTAATGTAATTTTGAATTAATATTTTTGTTTCTTCATCGTGAACAAAATTACAATGCGACAATGTAAAAATTTTATAGTGTCCGAATATTAAAGTTACTCACTGTATATCGTGTTTAAACTCGGGTACGATGTACCAAAATAACTGTAACGTAAGGCAAACGGTAGCCAAGTGAATGGGAAACAAGTGGAGTAAAAGCATCTATGGTCAGACAAGTATAACAAATACGACGAAGTAGACTATTCATGCCCTAAAATTATTAAATTTCTTAAAACATGGGACTGCTACGATTATTCTAAACAACTTTTCCCTTTGCAAAAATGTGATACGAGGCTCCGTTCCCGAGTTATTAACGAAACCCCCGGACCAATCGGAACGCGACTAGAGCGAACGGGCTCCGCCCAGCGTGCGGTTGCCGTTGGCCGAGCCGACTGCCGATTGGTCCGGGGTTTTCGTCGATAACTCGAAAACGGGGCGTCAAATCGCAAATTGGCAAAGGGAAAAGTTTGTTAGAATGACCCCAGGAATCGCCCACTTAAAAGAGCTCAAATTATTTGTGAGAGCTATAATATTTCACCCTGTGAGATCTAAGGATCTAAGTATACGTTGCAATTGCAACAAGCGCTGTATCGTCGAGCCAGAAAACGCTGTCATGAGAAGGGAACGGCAGCGTACACCGGAACTCGATGCATCGCGAATAGTTAGTGTCTGGGCTGGCACGGTCGCGAGCGAATTTATTCAGCCTTCGACGCTTCACTCGAACTCGAAGTAAAAGAGTCAAGACTGGCAGCACTAAAGGTATCCTCATCGACTCGTCCGGCGAATGTCCAGGAACGAATCCATTCGCCGAGCCGTTCCTCGCTTATTCACGACTAGATTAATTGTAACGTGAAACAAGTAGCAAGGCCAATGTAACTTAATCGACGGACGACGCGAACGAAGTTACACTTCCGGGGCTCGTACGCATTACCATCGTGCGCACCTTGCAAAAGAATTCCGTGACACGTGGCACTGTCGCCGATCCAATTACGTTTGCAGGTTAGGAACCTAGAAAATTTTTAAAATAGGATTATTCAAATTTTCCTTGGAACCAGAACAATATTTAAAACTACTTTTTAAAATTTCCTTATATTTCATTGAATATTTTTTAGAAAATAAAATGCTAGGAACTTTTACAAATTATTGGGCTGTCCGAAGAGTTCGTGCCGATTTTCGGTAGCTGGCATAATGACAGGTCTGAATATATTAGAATTACTGGAAACAAATGATACGCGTGTTGCGGTATGAAGTTGCCTGAAAGATGGAGAAAGGTTATGGAACAGAATGGCACTTATATAATTTAATAAATATATACCAAAACTTAAATGCGTTGCGGTTCAATCTTCCGTCAAAATCGACACGAACTTTCCGGACAACAATTTTACCCAACATTACCAATATATGCAATTCTTTTTTAAAACTTGCAAAAACTTTTTCATTTTGTTTTTGTAAGAATAAATTCCTAGAAAATTTCTTTTTTATACAGATTTATAAAAACTTCTTTCGAAAAGAAATTGAGATTTAATTTCGGTGTCGAGTCCTAGGGAATTTTATCATGGCCGTGCAAGGGATGGTAACGTGACCGGTCCCCGATGTCTATTAAAGTGCATAGTTTCAAACGGATCGATTTTAATTGTAAAATCATAATCGAAATGAGATAGAATGAACTCGAAGCGTGATCGTCGCTATTAGTGTTTTGAGATCGACCTCTCGAATTGTGTTCCAACGACTGTCTCGCAAAAAAAAAATAGAAAGAAAGAAAGAAAAAGAAAAGAAAATCGGTTCCCGCGACTCTGTCGACGAATCGTTACAAGTTTTGAGCGTCACTGTTATTTCGATTATCGTAAACGGACAATCTCTACTCGAAGAATGTATACTCGTCTACTTCTATAGCGAATATTTTTGCAGCAACGGTATTTTTGTTTTACGAGATATCACCCTAAATCTAGACACCTACTTCAGTGTACATAAACAAACCATCGCCGTCTAATTGTAAATAATAGGAGAGAACGAAGCTGAACGAAAGTCGCGTGTGCGCATGCGCGGGCGTTGTATTCGATGTAACTGTTGCGAAAGGCGAAATGTTTCTTCGATTATCAATAAATTCAGTATTATTCGGCGAGAAACAAATCCTATCTCGCAACAAGGTTTAATAATTATTGAGAAAAGAAATGCATACCAGATTAATGAGAAAATAAAAACATACCTGAACCCTATTTGATTCGACGACTATTGGACTCCGTGTTGATAACCACTGTTCGCGAACGATTCATGCATTTACACTTCATTCACTTTTGTTTATTTATAGTTTGCAAGAGAGAACGAAAGAAAGAGAGAAGAGAGAGAGAGAAAGAGAGAGAGAGAGAAAGAATACAACTCCTAACAAACGAAAATCAGGATTTTTTGACAAATGTTAAAATTATTACGATTGATCAAAAATCCACGTTTTGATTTAAAAAAAAAAACTAGTCCAGTGATTCACGACTTACCGAGACTCGAAAATGTAAAGTGTACACTATTTATTTCTACAACAACAGTTAAATAGATTTTGGCAAACGGAGCAATAATACACTTGCGATGTGAGGACGCCGTTTGAAACGGCGAATAACGATTGGTGGACGTCTTAACAATGCTAGTCATAATAGTTACCGTAAACTCGTTAGAACTTGAGAGTCTATTAAAGAGAATGGAGATTAATGAAATCGGTATATTGGGAATGGATAAGCGAGAATAAAATGTAGACTGTGCGAGAACGATAAATCTGTACCGCTCAAAATAGAAGGAATATAATAAAAGATGGAGTAAATGTTCACAATTTCGAACAGTGTTTTCGCAGCATTTCCGGTTAAGAGGGCGCTTTGTACAAACACGGGACGTTGTCTAATTTGACCGCCTAAAATTTAATAATTCACAGTTCTTTGTTTCATATGTGTCGACGTATATGGAGTAATGACGATGATAAGACAATTTTATTGTAAAACACTGTTCATAGAATGTACTTTAGCGTGAATACACACTACTCGTAATCCAGAAAATCGATGCTACGTTAAATAGAACATTTAAGGGAAATCGTCGTACTGCAGCGTATCTGACTTGTATATGATATATTAATATTAATTGATGATACAATAATATGAATATATCGATTAATATTAACATATCGTAAGGCAATCAAACAAACTTTCCTGGCCTGTACATACCGTATAAATAATGTCACAGAACAGACGCCGTGGTAATTTTAATTTGTAAGGAGTAGATAGCACGCGAACGTAAACAGTACCATAATTCATGTACAAGAGCCACATTCTCGAGACCACTTAAGTACCTTCAAAGAAAAAAAAAATGTATCTATCAATATGCTGTCCTTTATAATAAAATATAAATGGAAAACCCGTGTTTTATCTACCGCACGCTATTATCATCGAATTACGTAAGTACAGTTGTTATAACGGGTGAAGATGAAATTACATTCATGCATGAAACGATGGAAACTATTCAATATAACTAACAAGTTTATTGATCAACATACTCTTGATATAATACAATGTAACATCTTTTTTTCGTACTCATAGATACTACACTGCTTTGGCAGTTTTCGTAACTGTTATTGTATTTTATCACAGTAATATATCTAACATATATTACACAGTTTGTACTTTGTGTGATGCACAAAGGTTTATACAAAATGCACGTTTCATTTTATATTAGAAAGTTATTTAGGAAGCTTTGAAAATGGATACGATCAAATTATTCCGTTTATCCGTGGACCACTTTTACATCAGGGTTTATGATCGATGCATGGTTCTATTTATGAAAATAAATGAGTTTGTGCTCCTGATATACATGCTAATGATTATACTGTGGTTAAAACTCGTAACTAATCAACGCTCGACTTTTTCTTAAATAAATATTTTAATTATTTATCATTTTATGTATATCATTATACATATGCACAAACCACAGTTACAATAATAATTATCATACATTTTGTATAACGTAGTGCACTGTTGTAACGATTTAAAATAAGTTTCACATTTTCTTTGGTGCGCATGAGTTGCCGTTATATACATAAAATACACAATCGACGAGAAATGCAAGAACGTAAAAATCATCGACGAGAATTTTACCACCTAATGTACCTTTTGTACTCCTCAGTTATACTGAATCTTTTAATAGTTTCGTACCCTAAAATGATCGAGAAACTAAAGCAAGCAGATTGCACGAGACGCGCGGATAGTCCCTTTGTGAACATCTGGAACCTCTCTTCGACCCAAAGAACTTTGAACGCACTAATCATACTATCTAATCTTTGCACCTGCAATCTTGCTCTGACGATGTCCAAAGGGTTCGTAATAATCGTAGTAGTGAATCCTCCCAGTGTTCCAGCCACTGCTTGAATGAACAAGTGGGAATACCACTCTGGGAATAATCGGAACAGTTCATCTGTAATCGAAATGAGTTTGCGCTTAAAATCTGTTATCCGTCACGATGTTTTTATATGACCATTACCTTGATAAGATATATAAAGCCCCCACCAAAGCGCACTGTTTGGAACGTAAGCGCACAACGATGCGAGGTATCCCCGGTAAAATCCTTTATACCCGTCGGTCCGATATATCAATCTAACTATATCGGCTGAGATCTGAGCATGAGTCTTTCCCGGTTCCAAACTTAATCCCAGCGGATTCATCCCTACTATCTGTAAATAATTTATATAAGCAAAGAAATGGTAGACAGATAATCTTTTACTTCTTCGCTTACTTTGTCCACATGGTATTTTCCCCTCTTTGGATTGTTGATCCCAAGGACCATCAAGTGCTGGCTCAGAACATCAAAAGGAACTACTATTGTTTGCCCTACTAAACTAGCAGCACCGCCCGCGATAATCGCTTTAACTCTTGAGTCTACACTACCTAATAGCTGATCTTGTCCGAGCAAATGACGCACACCTTCGTAAGTTGATACATAAAAGACGCTAGACACAATTTGTATAGAACTGATCCAGAATCCCCTATAAAAACCAGCTGTGCCTTCAGCTTTGTAGATCTTTCTGCAAGCATCTATCATTCCTATAGAAAATCAATACCAATGAGGAACATATCTATTTCATGGTTCATAGTTAAACTGAAGTTTCTAAAAATACTTACCAGAGTACATATGATTGTGCCTTTGAATTTGTAAACGTGTTTTGATTACTGTTAACGGATATAAGCAGCAGCGCACAGAGAACGACGAGAGCATGCTCAGTGGAAAAAACTTTGTCTTGTCCATCATATCCCACTCGATGGTGCGGATGAACGGTGGTGCCTCTACCGCAGTCATTTCCTGGATATATATCGATACCGGATCCAACAATTTCACAATATTCCAACGCTACGGTTTCCGGGAGTATACGTTCAACCTGATGCTGCATATCTCATTGATATTATCAGTGGAGTTATCATCCAAATTTTTCATAAAACTGGCAAAAGTAAACATAGAAAAATATGTACAGGTATCCGTGAAAACGACTCGGAATTAATCCGACAAAACAATGTGTAGTAACTTGCGCGTTTAAATTTAGTGTGTAAACGTGCGCAGATTAATAGTATACCGAGAGTTACAATAATAGAACAAGTGCGTTTTTGACACAAGAACGAATCGTCGTGTAAGTAGACGTACATGTACACGTGCTATATGTCACCGTTTAAAATTACAAGGACAACAAAGAAATTGACCCAGCAGCCACGAATTTTGTTCGATAGTACGTTGTTATTAATTCAATGTAGTTCGTACAGCAAAGAAACGTGGCGCACTGTGGTCCCATTTTACGATCTACATAGCAACTATACAAAGGTCACTATCAGCCAAGGTGTCAATAAGATGCACTTGCTCCTCGAGGTACGGTAATTAATAGAGAACACAGCGAAACACTTACGGTGATGCAATACACCGTCAGAATGATCAAAATTTTCCAGCTCGTGCAAAGTGTCCATGGATGGTCCCACGTTCTCCTCGACAAAGATCAATGTTTCTCAAATGATATCATGAACGTGCCGTCGGATAACTTGGTCGCATGCTGAACGAGTAACGATCGGTCTTCGTTTCATTCAACAACCGCGTGAAATCGTATTGGTATTATTTCAGGGAGCCCATGCCAGCGAGATAGCAGAAGAAAGTGTGATATGAATTCACACGATACCCAGACCACAAATTTATCATTGAACAAAAAATGCGTATGGTGGCGTCATCGGTCGGCCAATAGGCGAACCATGATCATAGTTGGACTTAAGTTCCAAAGATGTCACCTAGTACCCGACGAGCCGTTCTGTCTTGCCCTAACGTGCAAAAATAGGTTACTTCCTCGCATTCAGTTATTTTGCATTGAAAATGTATGAAATACTATTTCAAATAATAAATACTATTTATTAGATTATTATTAAATATTATTATTAAATTTATAAAATTAATTTTGTGTATTCTGTGAAATGGAAGATCGTAAGATTCAATTTACATCAACTTACATTATTGTTATACTATTTTACTTTATTTTTGTCTTAATAAATAATGCATTCTTATAGATTTTTACGTGCCGAATACGAATATGAGAATTATTTTCTTCATCGCTTCCAGAATCTTGAAAAATGTGAATTAAACGGATAAGCAGATTTTCAACTTTAGCAATTTTTTTTGCAATCACTGGGAAAGCTACGGAAATAATTTTTACGCAGAAAAATAGTGCAAACTCTCCCGAATGCAATGGCATTTTTTTATTATTACGTTATAAACGTTTTAACGTATAAAAATAATTTGAAAGTGAGCCAGATGTCTGCAGAGTCACTTTACTTCGATATTAAACACTTTTTCATGGAAACCAATGGTACAAAGCAAAATCTAATTACGCCAATTAACAGAGCGATCCATACTTTAACTAACCTGGTAAATTATCAAGCATCCCTCCAGTTGGTAACTTATCAGCCACAGGAAAACCAGCAAAAGGTTCAGAACCGTCGCAAGGGGTGCGCAACCCCCAAGATCCATTATCATCACTCGTGAATATTACTTAAAAAATATATTTTCTACAACCTAATGAGAACACGTCCGGAGATCGACCTAAGTCATTACCCTTCGCAAAATAAAACCTACCCTCGATGGCACAAAGCATCTTTTCAAGCACGGAATTTTCCAGGTTCTAAAATCGATAAAAAGAAACGGTGCGTGGCGACTTTCGAAGTTCCACTATTTTCGCATAATCTTCAATGCAAACTGCACGTGCAGTACATCGGTTTACCATGGTGGCAGCGTGAGGAACGGGATTCGCGAAGATTATCAGAAAAGCTGCTGGAGGAGTGGAGGTCTCGTAGGTGTTCTGGCAAGCAGGGAGCCTCGTAGGATGAGAGAAGGTCACCAATGATTACGAGGCTCCGCCTACCAAGCAGGGGTTGGAAGCAACCCCCTGGCTGAGGGGTAGTCCGCGCAGACCCGTTTTCTATATCACGTTGTGGGCGTAGACGTACCGTAGACACAACCCCCTGGTGCATACACCCTGTCTTTTCGCCGTTCACCGAAATCAAATCACTCGTCTCAGTCCTATCTTTGATCTTGCCGGTGCAGCAACGTGACCTCGAAAACGCGAGCGACGGCTCGTCGACTTCCGTCGGATTGCCGGTGACCATAATCGCGGTCGGGTCCTGGTGACAATTATTCGAAAAAAGAAAAAGGAGAATTAAAGCATCGGGGAAGCTGTGGGCGACGAGGATGAATCAGGATCAAGAGGTGCCCGCCGCAGCTACGGACTTGGCCAGACTGGTAAGAGAATTATCAATTTTATCAATGTCGCCGCCGTAATCTTGCACCGACCGTCTTACGTTCGGTTGCAAATCATTTCCGTATTAGGATATCAATTTTGCTCGTTGATAAAGAATTTTTATCTGAATCGATTATGTGTTAAGTAAGGCCAGTTGCCGTTACTCGTTATCAAGTAGTTTGAGTACAAACGGCTAATCGAT
>JAQQRL010000152.1:0-11390 GCA_028453745.1 Agapostemon virescens | reverse complement strand
AACGATTAGGACACCGATAACGCGGCAATATGGAAAATAGAAAATCTTAAATGAGAGGAATAACTATGCAAACGTAACCGAACGTATTCCAACAGAATATTTCAGCTGGGAATATATTACAATGATAGATTTTTCATTAATGTTGCATACATCTAACGATGTATAAATAATATTAAAAAACGATTAGGGCACCGATAACGCGGCAATATGGAAAATAGAAAATCTGAAATGAGAGGAATAACTATTGAAACGTAACCGAACGTATTCCAACAGAATATTTCAGCCGGGAATATAATAATTAACAAAAGCAAAGAACCTGGTTAGAGTAAAAATTACTGAAACGCTGGGAAGGAGTGAAAATCCGTGGGAACGTCGGTGGAAAATCTGAATTTTGATAGCGTTTGCAACAATTGCAACAATAGTCGTCGACGGTATCGCGACGAACGGTGTTTGTCGCAATTTTTCTCGCTGTTCGACGACTATGCTTTCCCGTAACGTTTCTTCCGTCGCTGCGAGCAAACTGGCCCGCTGCGAAAATAAAAAGGAAATATGGCCGACCGGAAGATATCTTTTAATTGCCGTCCCATACGCGCTAGGCGAACGAAGAAACGTAAATATCGGCTACGATATCGTCGGGACACGTTCGCCGGATGCGAACGAATATTGGCAAATAACGAAATGAAGTCAAATGGAACGAACCAGTGTAACGTAATTTAAAATGTAAGTGTCGTCGCCGATGCTCGGAAAACATCGAGCTCCAAGCCCGACTATCGATTTCAATGTTCCGCGATTCTTAAGCCCAAATAACATAAATAATCCGATTTTGCAAAAACTGTGAACGGAACTCTTCCATATTAAAATTTCCATCACCGGCAAACCTGTTTTATATCATCATTAACCCTTTTAGTGGATTTTAGAAAATAAAGGGTATAGTCGGATGAGGTGGTCAAAAATTCCCATGACCCTAATTTTTTTACTGGGTGAAATCTGAACCCTGTATCTCAATCGGGAGGGTAGTTACGGGATAAAAACGAATAATCCGTTTTTGGACTATTTTCCTTAGTTGACGTTATTTAAAAATTCTAATAAAAATCTGGGACAGGTAGAAAACCTAAACGCATACTCTGCAATTCGTTTCAGATTTTTAAATTGAAAAATCTGCTTGTGAAACATCAAAAACCTCAAAAAGAATACAGATTCCACATGGAAGTTCTAGAGTGAAAATCTTTATATTTTTACAGGAGCTATATATGGTCACAATTGTTGTTCATATTTTTATATGTGGCGCGACATAATAATTCATGAACTATTGCAACCATAAAGACTTACTGTAAGAGTATGAAGATCGCCACTCTACAACTTCCATGTGAAATCTGTACTTTTCGAGGTTTTTGATTTTTTACAAGCAGGTTTTTCAATTCAAATATCTGACACAAATTGCAGAGTGTGCGTTCAGGTTTCTTACACGTTCTAGATTTTTATTAGAAGTTTTAAGCATCGTCGTCTAAGGAAAATAGGTCAAAAAGGGATGATCCGTTTTTACCCCATAACTACCCTCCTAATCGAGGTATAGTTTTAAGATTTCGCCCTGTATGGGTTTTTATGATGCCCTATCGATTGACACGCGAATAAAATTAATCGGCTGATCCTTCCCTTAAATCCTTACCCTTTTATTATTATTAAAAGATTCACGAGAAATGCAACATTTCCGACCGACCAATATTCGAAACACTAACGTGGCATTCGTCGCATTGTATTAGGTCAATCGGAAAGTTCGGTCCATCTAGCGTCGAGTAGCCGTAGCTCGAACTGTGGTTAACTATCACCTCTAAAGTAAGGCTAACTTTTTAGTTTGAACATCTGTTAATAAAACTCAGTACACAACAATTTACGCTTGCATCAATAACTTCGTTTTTTTCTACATTGAAGATGTCGGAATTTCAGCCGAATAAGCGTCATTTGCGCGAAGTGTTAGTCTTTTGTTTCAATTGGAAGAAAACAGCAGCTGAAGCTCCTCGAATGATTGTAGACGTTTATGGCGATAATGCTGTTTCCGATAAAACATGCAGAGAGTAGTTTCGACGTTTTAAAAATGGTGATTTTTCTTTGGAGGACAAAGAGCGTTCTGGACGGCCACGAGTATTCAAAGACGAAGAATTGCAGACATTGGTGGATGAAGATCCATGTCAAACGCAAAAACAAATTGCAGAAGCGTTAAATTATGCTCAATCTGTCATTTCCGACCGTTTAAAAGCCTTAGGGAAGGTCTACAAGGAAGGAAAGTGGGTCCCATATGAACTCAAGCCAAGAGACATTGAAAGGCGGAAAACCATCTGCGAAATTTTGCTTGCTAGGCAACAAAGAAAGGGTTTCTCCATCGTCTCATCACTGGGGATGAAAAATGGATTTATTTTGACAATCCTAAACGTCGAAAAACCATTTGTGATCCTGGCCAACCCTCAACATCGACGCCAAAGCGGAATATCCACGGAAAAAAGGCTTTACTCTGCATTTGGTGGGATCAGGAAGGTGTGGTATACTATGAACTGCTAAAAACTGGTCAAACAGTCACAGGAGATCTCTACCGACAACAAATTATCCGTTTGAGTCGAGCATTGCACGAAAAACGACCACAATATGAAACGAGACAGCGTAAGGTGATTTTGCTGCATGACAATGCTCGGCCTCGCGTCTCAAAAATTGTCAAGGAAACGATAGAAGCACTTCGCTGGGAAGTGCTACCAAATGCGGCTTATTCACCAGACTGTGCCCCATCTGACTACCACTTGTTTCGGTCAATGGCACACGCACTTGCTCAAGAACGATTTAATTCGTACGAAGATCTCGAAAAATGGATCTCCGCCTGGATAACCTCCAAAGATGAATCATTCTTTCGACGCGGAATTCGCTTGCTGCCCGAAAGATAGGAAAAAGTCATCACTAACGATGAACAATATTTTGATTAACGTACTTTTTCATTTTCTTTCATGAATAAAGCTATACTTATTGTAAAAAAACGGACGGAACTTTCCGATTTACCTAATACCATTCGTTTGGTCCCGGAAGCCAGCGAAGATATTTCAAATGCAAACGTCGGTTCGCCCTGTATACAAGCCCCCGCGTTATATCCCGTCGCTCCGTTAATTCCCGACCTACTTCCGGTGTAACGAAAAATCTTGCTAGCCCGCGCTCACATTGCTGCTCGCGCGCTAATGAATCCGGTTTATCGCGGAAAGTGTTCTCCGCTGCTTAATTTCCCGGCCGGCCGATGACGGAGAAAAATTCCATCCGCCTCCGATATCTTTCTCCGATCCGCCCACCCGCAATATATTTAAATAAACCGTCCCCGTTTTCAATCACCCGGCTTTCTTTTTTAAACTCCCTTCAAATCTCGCCGTGCCTCCTCCGGTCCTCCCTTCACCCTTCCGCCCTTCTCGCACGGTTCCGACGTTACACAGGCGACGCGAGCCGCGACAGGAAAATCAATTAGCAGAATATTATTCCACTCGCAAAGTGGGCCGGTGTCGTTCTGCATAATCTGATTCCGGCCGGTTACCCTTTACTGTCTCTCGCCGATCCGTCGACTATTCATAATTTTCTTTTTTCTTTTTCTTTTTTTTTTTTATCCCCGGACGGATATTCCGGCTTGATTAAAATTTATAAACGACCCCTTCTCTTTTCTTCCTCCTCCCTAACCCACCTCCACGGCTGCCTAACCGTCGCCGTCACGCCGCAGCCTGAATATGCATTTAACGACGCCATTCACAGTTCGGCGTTCCGCGCGTCGGAGCTGACTTTTCATTTCTTTGGAATTGAATTCTGGGTCGGAATGGGCCTCGTCCCTAGGGTCACGAGGGCGAGGATTTTGCGACGAATGCGAGAGAGAGAGATCAATATTTCGGGGAGACGGAATACCCGGGGAATATATTTTGACGCTTCCGTTTAACGGGGCGCGTGGAAATCATATTAGGTTGTCCCATAAGTTTCTTCCGCGCCACGCTATGAGTGACTCTAAGTGGCTGTTTTTATATAAACATGCAGGCTTATCTATTAGCCGTTTATGGCATCGGTTTCAGTCGTTCCAGAGCTCTTTTAAAGTACGTTTATGAAAATAAAATTATTTATGTAAATACTTGTTATATGAAGCAATATATCTTCACACTAAGAATATTAACCATTCGAGTCTAAAGGGTTCAAATGGGTCGTCCTGTATGTCAGGCTTGCTCATAACAGCAACGGCGAGCGGATAAGGTAAACGAAATGCAGATTCCGGGACGTCGTGGTGGCCGCGAACAACAAGCTGTCCAAACGGAAACCTGCTCGGTCGAAGCCAAGAGGAACCGAGAGGAACGACGAGGAACGGAGAGAGGAAAGTGCCGGAGAACAGTGCCGTGGGTGGTGTTTACACAACGTTTACCGGCCAGGGTAATTACCCGCAATACCTGGTACTCCGACTCGTGCTGCGAAACGCCTTCAACATCAATCACTTCTGCTCGCGATAGCGAACTCTGAGGTACGGCCGACCGCCACGCAAATACACACCAAATCCCTACGCCCTGCCACTACGGTGTGTTATTTCACGAACGAAAGAAAAAGACCCACGCGACGCGTCTTGGAAAATCTGAGACTTTTCTTTCTTCTCTAAGTGGAAATAAAATTGCACGAGTACGGTAAATGGTCCCAGCAATTGGACGATTCAGGAAAGGATTTCTTTTGGGCGACACATACAAGATTAATAAGAGTGACAATTGTAGGTGGATCATGCACGTCAAGAGAAACCTTTGCATAGGGTGATATAGGGTGATATAAGGATACAGGGATATAGGATGAAGCCCTTTAATTGCGCGGGGATATTGCGCGGGAATAATGCGCGGGAAAATTGCGCGGAAATATTGCGCGCGAATATTGCAAGAATTCTGAACGAATGTAGTCTTGTGGTTATTATAAAGCAGGATATATTGAGTTTAGTGCTCGATGGTTCTAATGTTAACTCTTTGCGTTCCAAGCAATTCCAATTCCAAAACCCAGAAATCGTCTTCTGTATCTTATTTTTAACACTTTACCGACCGGTAGCGTTTCGAGAATCCTATGCCCTTCTCACCGGCCACTCAGCCGCAGATCGTCCGAGACACCGACTCGATTTCGGCTTAGACTGTCGCGCGGGAAAATTGCGCGGGAATATTGCAAGAATTCTGAACGAATGTAGTCTTGTGGTTACTATAAAGCAGGATATATTGAGTTTAGTGCTCGATGGTTCTAATGTTAACCCTTTGCGCTCCAAGCAATTCCAATTCCAAAATCGAACAATATTTTCCCGTATAATAGCCTGATTGTACACAATTTATTTCCTTTCCTGTATATAAAATTAATTACTATTAACTCGTACTTGCAACATTAAAATATTCAACAATTTCTTAACTGCAAACGTAGCGATGTAAAAGTTGCTTAAATAATATTAATTATTATTTATTTATTATTATTATCGGTGAAGCCTTAGGAGCGGCATATAAATCCAGAGGAAAAATGGCAAGACTTGCAATGTCCGTCGTTCTAAAAGATTGAAAAATTAAATTATTCAAAATCCCAGGATGCTAACTCGGAATTATTCGGACAGCGTCGAGCCCTGCTTGGAGGGACAAGCGTAAAAATTGATTGTCCGTTGAAACATTTGGTACAGTCGACGAATGTAAATTCCAGCGGCAGCTGCAGCCTCGATCGTGCGTCGTAATCGTAGCAGAGTTTGTCGAACGATAACATTTAATATGGGGGATATTACGGCAGGGGGAGGAAGGGGGGTGGAGGCGGGGTATTCGATCGGATCGAACAGCGACTCAAATTTTCCGGGCGCGTCGTTGTCCGCGTCCATTTTCGAAAATTAATTTGCGCCTCCCCCGGAGAAAGAGGATTGATCGCCGAGCCGCGGCTACGATCGTCACCGAAGATTAATGACCGCGCAGATCCTACCGACGGTAAATACGTATTTAAGAGAATCAACGATCCATTAATCTGCGAAAAAGTTTCGCACGATGTTCCCGTTGTTCGCGTGTTGCGACGCGCCGATCGCCCGATCGACGTGTATTAATTAATTAACCCGCGAACGGATGATTATACAGCGAATGCCGGGTTCCTTCGCACCTATCGTATTCATTCGCGTATAAATTACACAGAGCGCACCGAAAATGCAGTTCGTTGAAAACGGTGGTGATAACCTGAGGTGATTTCGAACAACTTTTACCTTTGCAGAAATGCTGTGCGTGGCTTCGATCAGGAGATATTAGCGAAAAACGAGGGCCAACATTTTATAAACAATTTTAGACGGGAAATTTGATAAGCAATTGTCATTCAGGAAATATTGTGAACAATTTTCTCAAGAAAAACATATTTTTATCTAACAGCTGATGTTGTTTTATTCAATATTAATTATTGTCAATATTAATTATTACTTCCATTAATACTACGGGTATAGTCGTTCGACTATAACCGCTGTAAAATTATAAATAAAAATGGTCTGGTTCGGCGGTTCGGTCTGAACGCGTGTACCGTTCGAAGCTGCACAGAGGAAAATGCTGTGGAGAGCGTATTGGTCGATCACGATGTTAACGAGCATCGCAAAATGCAAGCACAGGACGTGAACATAAACATATGAAGCACCGTGCAACAGCCGGGCGAGCTTTGTTTCTTCGGAAAATTTGGATGGAATTTTTGTCGAAAACGAACAGATAGGCTATCGGCGTTTAACGTTGCGTTACGCGAGCTGACGTTTCCGCCGATACGTGGCTATCGATTTCCAGTCACGATATCTTACCATCTGCGGGAACACGTCGGTCGCAGGCTTCACTCCGTAAATTTCAGGACAGGAAGTCCCCGAAGTGTCAAGACTCTTAAACCGCAACGAATCCACCGGATATCTATCCACGTATCCGAACGTGTATGATAGACACGGGCCCGGGAGCCTGTGCCGTAATATCTCAGGAATGACGTTCACGTGTTCCGCTAAATAAAACAGCTACCTTTTTTTTTTTCTCTCCATGCGCCAAAATATTCCCCTGCTATTACGTCTCGGCGAAACCCAAGTATTGATCTCTCTCGCGTTTTCGCGAAATCCTCCTCCTTGTGATCCAACGGACGCGCAGCGTTGCGATTCAACGTACTGGCTGGACGAAATTTTCTTCTTACGTTTATCTTGCGTCTCTGTACTGTAATTGTAAGAAATTAGTACAATATGTGGAAAATAATAAAGTAAGGTAGATAAACTAAAATTATATTGAACTAGAAAGTAAATAGTTCCGTGGCGGCTGTACTTCCTGCGCTCGCCAGCAGAGGGACAATGGGACGAGACTTTCTCGCTAGTACCTGATACGCCTTCGATTCATATATATAATATATATATCGTTCTTAACTATTGACACTGCAATGGCGTCTCTGAGGAGACTCTACGCATTCCCTTACTGCTATTTAAAATAGTTAATACATGTTTGCTATGTTTGCATTTACGATGTTGGTAAAAATTGGAATGTTACACTTACGAGTGATAGTAATAAACTATACGTTCACGAAAGGAAATTAACCATGTACAATGGAACCGTTCTAGGTGAAAAATATGTGTCGATTTTGGAAATAAAATTGCTTCTGAACTATACTTACTAAATCTGTACTAGTCTGTACTGCACTGTACTACACCTATAGTATTCTGTATTATAGTATACTAAATTTATACTACTCTATACTGGACTATGCTAAAGTTGCACTATTCTATACCTACACTGTTCTACACATATAGGATTCTATAGAATACAGTAATTGATAGGAGGGCGAACTTTGTTCACGGTTTTACGCGGCTAGTTTTGTCCGAATTCTGGGAGAGGTGTGCGACAGAAGACATCGTCGAATGGACGCACGCTTCGAAAGCGGGAATTTCAGTTTGGGAAATCGCGCTGCGTTTAATGCGGCCCTTTATCGCCGGGAACGGCGGTCAATTAATTCCGCTCGCCGGGAAATTAATAGTTCCCGCGCGCTAATTCAGTTTACAAATGGAACCCGATTCGCTTTCACGTCGACAATGACCCGCTCCCTCCCGGTTGGCTGCTGGAGGAGAAGGGGAGGGGGAAAAAAAGAAATATTCATTTTCGAGTCCAGCCGAAGTTTTTGCCGGTAACGATGAAATATCAGCCTCCGCTGCTCTCTGCCGCGGCACCGTCCAATTGATGGATCGCGGTCTGCCCACCGGGGAAGATCGTTTGTAACGTTCAAATTAAAAATGAGATAACCGCCAGTCATTTGCGGCTTCGTCGCCCGGTAACGCCGCGATATTTCCTCGCCGAAATGTCCCCGCTTTTGCTCAATTCGAATTGCGCCAACTTCCCCTTCTTTCGCTGATTCGCTCGACCGATCAACCCAGCAGTACTCAACCTGACAAGCTTTTGTACACGGTGTCGCAGAGGTATGTTCGAGTTCCTTCAGAAAATAAATTCTTAGGATTATTCCGAGGAACTTTTCTCCTTGCAAAAATTACGCAAGCTGCTTCGTTTTCGAGTTATTCACGAAAAACGCGGGCCAATCGGAGCGCGGCTACTGCGAACAGACTCCGCCTTTGCGGCGGAGCTCGCCGAGTGCGTAGCTGTTGTCATTGGCCCGCGTTTTTATTAGGCTTTTCAATATTCGCGCTGTATCAAAATTTAAGCTTCATTTTTACATTCCAATTTGTAACAACATTATTAGACAATATTATTGGGGATGCATTGTTGGTTCGCAATGAAAATTGCTGTCAGTCATGGATCATGGGCCTTACAAAAATTCTGAAATAGTCGCCGGTCGATAAAGTGTTAATAACCCTATATATTATATGAATAAATATAATGTAAAAATAAAAATGTAATGTAATTGTAATGACATAACATGTAATGAATAAAAATAAATATATGAACTGATGGTGGATCAGGAACTAGCGAGAAAGTCTCGTCCTACTGTCCACCTATCGGTGAGCGCAGGAGGTAAAAATTGGCTCGATTTATAGACCTGATTTCCGGTATCCTAATGTTGCTAGAAAATGGGGAAAAGCGGTGGCTAGCGATGGACAATAGTTTGAATAAAACACAATGTACCGTTCTTTCGCAATGAATGCCCAGTTTAAAATGAATAACGGCGATGACTTATTTGTATTGCCAATAGTTTCAGCCATAATCTAGGAGCAATATTGTTCCGTTCGGAGGAGGAGTTTTTCAACATGCCGCGGAACGGTTAATTTAGTCGAACGGAGAAAAGAAAAAGGACGGTGCTGGTCGATATAACGGAATCCCATCGCGTTCGAATTTTCGATCGCCGGCTGAAACGAGGGAAATAATATTTGCACGGGAATTAAAGGCAGCAAAGGTAACGAGACGGTCTCGCCGGCAAAAAGCGCCTACCAGGAAAATCTTCGACTTCGATCGAGAGGTAATTTCGGCGGGCAGATGATAAACATTCTCGATGAATGAAAACACGGACGGGGCGCCGGATAAACGGAGAAACAGCCGAACTACGCAAAGAATTATCAAAAGGAAGGGGGAATTAATTAAAGAAAATAGGGGCAGCGTACCGGAAAATGGAGAAAATTGAGAAAAGAAAGGTAAACAGAGTCCGGCAGACATAAACGGGACCCGTGGGCTGATGTTATTAGGCGAAATGGCGATTAACATGTTCGCTGGCAGCGCTTCTACCTTCCTTGCTACCCCATTGCTCAAATATTTCATTCAAACACGGTGAAATAATTTTACAATTGTTATTAGAACAATTGCTCGAGTCTTTAACCCTTTGAGAACAAATGTCGTCGTATCGGTGACATTAGGTTAATATAATCAATGTCTACAGTTGCAAGAAATATAATTTAATTGTTGCAGTAACATAAGATCGGTATATATTTTTATATTCACTCGGAACTTAAAACTTTAATAACAAGATCCAATTTTCTGGATAATATTGGATAATATTGATAACGATTGGCAGCAAGTGCAAGTTGTCTGCGGATAGAAACCAACGGAACCATCTTGTAAAATTTACAAGAAATGCTTCTATCTATTCTATCATATTATATCTATTAAATCGAAACAAAGCGATATAATACAACTTTCCGGACAACCCAATATTCTTAAGTTAACAATTATTATTGTCGAGGCTTTCGGGTGTAAGTCGTGTCATAAAGGAAGAGATTTCCCAACGTTTTGGAAGCATTGCAGCAAGCTTCGTCGGTGTGTCTTCTGACCTCCTGACGAAGCTTGCTGCAATGCTTGCGAAACGTTGGGAAATCTCTTCCTTTAGGACACGGCTTGCACCCGAAAGCCTCAACAATAATAATTGTACGATGCCGGACCGTGAAAGCCTCGAATCTCTGATTTTTAGGTTAAGTTTGTAATTTAAGGGCTGAGATTAACCGAGACACCTCGTAGCCTATTTCGTCCCGGTGCGGTAGAAATGGATCTGATTTCAGATTGAGAATGTTAAGTGAAAAAGCGAAATGGATGAATGTGTTACCGGAAAGGGTTAATGTATACCCATGGGAGGAGGAAAGGGAAGAAAAAGAGACACAACCGTGCGCGAAACAGGAAATGAAAGGGGCCGGAAGGTGGGAATAGGGAGAAACGGCGAAATAGGATAACGGACGACCGATCAAAGGAAGAGGCACGGATGTTTCGAATCGGACGATCGCGTGCATCGAGATAAGTGCTCGTTCGTTCGACGAATAGCTACCTGGACGTCGCGTCCAGTTAATTACCTGAAGCGTTGCCGGCGTTTCATCGGGAACGCTTCCGTAAGACGAACGCATAAATTGCGTGGGAATAATCGAAGACGATCCATCAACATCAGGAAACTAGCCGGCTTCACGATGATTCATAGAATATCTTCTAATCGGAATTACACGGGATGTTTTTCCAACGATCGTGCGCGATTCTCTGCGTTTCCTGGATCGCACAGCGTGTCTCGTGAACTTTCAGGAAATTTAAAAGGAAAGACCACCGAGACGATTCAAAGAACCATTCGCTTATGCTGTACCAACACGCCGCACCATTGCGCAGTACCAATACTCCTTTCGGATGTGCTTTACCATTCTACCAGTGCTTGCCATTCTATTATGACACACCAATACACTCTGCCAATACGACATCCTATTGTGGCATACCGTTACGCGATTCCAATGATCTCTACAAATACGCTCTACCAATTTTCTCTACCAATATGTTGCACCAGTGTTCCGTATCAATACGCTACACTAATAGTTTGCACCAGTACACCAATATTTTGTACCAATACAGTACATGAATATTTTGTACCAGTATCCTTCATCAATATTCTCTACCAATACAATACATCAATATTCTCTATCAATATGCTACACCAATATCCGGTACCAATATACG
>JAQQRL010000147.1:0-14745 GCA_028453745.1 Agapostemon virescens | reverse complement strand
ACTCTTGCATCTAGGAAAGTGATAACAGTTTCACTATTTTAAAAATGAATAATAGTAAAAACTTGAGTATTTATAAAAGGAAATAAATGAAGTAAAGTAAAATTTTCCAAACCAGAAAACATGCCTTGATTTTCGAAGGTAAAACAGCTTCGAGCTTCCAGCCCCGAATTTGTTGAGATTTTTATTTTTGCATAAAGATCTATGCTCTGGCAATAAATTGCACAACAAAGGAGGGAGAGAGAGGGAGACATTGATATAAAAGAAATTGGATCAATCGTTTATCGGAAATGCATTGAAAAAGATCAAGACGACGACGGTGTGCGGAAATTTTTCATGCAGCTGATGCTGCAACCGATCGATGCGACTATCCTCAACGCGATGACTATGTGGGTCATCTTGATCCGTGCCAGTTGAGGGTTAAATAAATGTTAATGGATGCGACTTGTAACGTACTTTAACCCTGCGGTTCTGTTTGTCGCAGTAACATGCTGCGACTATCGTTGTTTATTTCGAAGTGGAACGGTTTGCTCGACGATCGCCGAAGTTGCGACACCAATTACAGAGGGTGCAAAGTTACGAACCCAACAGTTGCATAATATTCAGCTGTTTGATATATAACAAGTCTTCTGCACGTGATTCCATGCTCGACGATTATTTTCTGAAGTTGTTGCACGTACTGAAGGGCTCGAGTCGACATTAACCCTTTGCACTCAAAGCTGTTTTAACCTTTTGCACTCGAATGCAATTACCCGACGATAGATCCAAGGATATGCATTGATTTGTGGTAATAACGAGACTGCATCCATTCAAACTTCATTCAATTTTTATTGTAACACGTTCCATGCCACGTATTTGTTTAATCAGATTTCTGAAAACAATTCGCTACGTTTTGCAATTTTACTATGGAGAAAATATAAATACAGAACAAGTTTCTCGCTAGTACCTGATCCGCCTCCAGTTCATATACACTGACCCACGAATGCATTCGGACACTCTTGAAATCTAAATAACTTTTTAAAAACTGAACCACTCAACTTGATTTTTCTGGAGCAACTAACAGCATCGATTTACTAAACTATGTGCAAAAATAATTTATTGTTTTATAATAAATCACATATATAACTATGTGAAAAATTAAAGTATGCGTTTTGCAGACCTGTGTTAGTCACACGCATGCTGAAAATTTCATTAAATTTCGTTAAACGTGGAAAATTGTAAGAATTTGTGGAGTTTAAGCAAAAACTGGCCAAGAATTGTGAAAAATTGCGATTTTCATCCAATAGCCCAATTAAAATATATTTGAAAAGTTCCCATTTTATTTCTCACGTAATTCACAAAAATCGCAAATTTTCCAAAATCCTTTGGAAAATGCTTTCTCTTTCTGCCGATAACTCTGCTAATCGCTGATAGAATTTGTTCGAGATCTTATTCGAACAGGGTTCGCTTTCAGGTCGGATGGCGTTGACTATGGCGTTCGCAGGACAAGGATATTCCTGGCATTAGGGTCCGCAGGACATTCTCTGATCCTTGCTCTGCCTTTCTTTTTTCCAGGGAAATGGAAAGCTTCTGGATTGCCAGCGCGATCTACGCGATCAAGGCGCTTTCCTATGTGTACGACCTGCTGACGTTTCCAGTCTACCTCATATTGCAACGGCCCTGGGAGAAAAGGAAGGCCTCGAGGAGGATCAAGGCTCGGGCCGTCGCGAAAGATGAGCACAGCATCGTCTTCAGGAGCATCGACTCCCCGAAACAAATGCATATCACCCTCGAGCGTGAAAAGATCGACACGCTCGATAAAATGTTGTCCTGGGTCGCGAAGTTGCACAACGAGAGGAAATGCCTTGGAACCAGACAGATCCTGGCCGAGGAGGACGAGATTCAGCCGAATGGCAGGATATTTAAAAAGGTAGCTATCCTTTAACATCTTTCGTTATTTATATTTTTGTTCAGGGACACCGTGGTCCTTTTAATCCTTAAATTTGATTTAATACCTTGTATTCCTGCAATACAAGGTATCGAGCAGCCCTTTCTAAATTAGAAATCTCTTAGATTAGATTAGAAAGCTTGGCGACTTCCTCTGCGAAGGACTCCTCAAGGTTACCATTACCTTCCCCCCTCTGATACACACTGGCACCCAACTCTCAGGAGAAAACTAATTTCTAAACTTCTCCTAAACTCAGGAGAATGCTCCAAAACTAATTTAGAATCATCTAAAGAAGTTTTATAAAACATCTTATAAAGTTCATTTCTCAAGAATCTCATCCAGCGAAGAGACAGATTCATCCGTGTTAGTTTTTACCCTTCTTGTCGTTGACTCTTCTAGTATTTCTTTTTCTACACTTTTCTATCAATTCATAATAATGCTCAGAGTTGTATAAGTAATTTGCTTCTTTTATTTTCATTCATATCAACCCAAAATCAGGGTCATTCGGTAGAAAGGAATGACCAAATACCAAAAATTTGTGGTCTATCGTTTCAATAATATTGGTTGATGAATGAGCAATTTTCATCCATGTCAATGCTACTTTAATATTACGATTTTGGCCTAAACAAGCATCACTGTAAGCCATTACATGTTTTTATTGTAATTTGTTGGCTTATTATGTAGTTAAATAATGGCCCCAAAGAGGGCCACGTGCCATTTTAAGATAATGTTTATATAATTTCTTTAACTTCTTGACTTTGACCACTTTCATAATTATCACTGAATGAATTCCATATAATGTTGAAATTACAGCCACTAATCTAATGGTTCATTTTTGAGAATATCATAAAAATTACATTGAATCGATTTAGTTTAAAATAATGTGGTGTGAAATAACTGATAAACTCACTTTCATAATTATGGGCTCATTTGTATTTATACAGCGTCTGTGTCTTATTCTTAAAGAATAGTAGAAGAAGAATAACTAATTGGATTTTTCTATTTTGCAGTATAAAATGGGAGAGTACCAGTGGAAGACTTATACAGAAGTGGATCGGTTCACCAAGTCCTTTAGTCGTGGACTGAAAGACCTGGGTCTGACTGCTCGTAAAAACATAGTGCTGTTTGCTGAGACCAGGGTGGAGTGGATGATCGCAGCTTATGGTTGTTTCAAACAGAACTTGACCGTGGTTACGATCTACACAACTTTAGGGGACGAGGCGATAGTTCATGGTATCAATGAGACGGCTGTGGACACGGTGATAACTAGTCACGACTTATTGCCAAAGTTTAAACGACTACTTGAAAAAATACCTCTGGTTAAGACGATCATTTTCATGGGTGATCAACTGAAACCGACGGACGTCACCGGCTATAAAGTGAGTTATTAGTGTCGAGGTGTCAAGATATTCAGATGCTCGGTTTTTCAATGGCTGTTGTGAGGAATTAATGAGAGAATCAATGAATGTTACACAGAATACTTGATAAATATTAATGGCATATTTCAAGTGTCCTGTATTCTTTTCAGCAAATTAATTAACGTATGAATTATGTGCAAGTTCTTGCATTAGACATGATAAGCGTAGCATTATCTTGTAACATTCAAAGTTCATGCAAATGTATTCAGTTGTTCGTTATGCGTTTGGACGTGTGACAACTATTGAAGAAGGCATCAAAGGATATAGTAGTAGAATAAGTATGGTAAAAATGGCCCCCAGCTAAATTGAACTTGGTATACATCACACGATAAGTCCCCTCGAAGAACATAGTACTGTCAAGTATTAATCTGGTATCTCTACCATTAGGCTATTTACTACAGAATGAAATTAATATAAATGTAATTTAATTAAGTAAAATGTAAACGTAATTTACAGTTTATAAGAGCCATTTCTTTTGCTTTACCGAACAGAAGATTATTTATAAATCAGGGATATCCTACATTGTTGAATGTACATCTATGAATTTCTTCAGAATATTTTTCTACAAAAACGAATCTTTAAAAATTAACACTAAAACTACTGAGTAATAACTGGACTGATGTATATTGTCTGGTAATAATGACAAGACTATATCTACTCAGACCTTGTCCCATTTTTATTACAATGTCTACTTCAATGAAGATACTTTTATAATTTCTGGAATTGTGAAAGAAAATATTGCAAACCAGTCATTTTAACTGGTCCAGTAATCCTAGTGTTAATGAACCACAAGTTACAATAAAAATTGAATGAACTTTGAATAGATGCAGTCCTGTTATTATCACAAAGCAATTTGTATTGTTGAATGTATTGTTCAGTAGTGTTAAGAAACTATGAAAATTCCTATTCTATTTGCATCCTGTGCTAACTATTCCAAATAACGAAAATGATCTCTCTTTACAGGAGGGCGTTAAGCTGATACCGTTCTCCAGTGTAATCGAGCAGGGAAACAATTCACAGTCACCGATGTTTCCGCCACAATCAAAAGACACCGCGATTATAATGTACACTTCTGGTTCTACCGGAGTGCCGAAAGGAGTACTTCTATCTCATGAGAACATTATCTCTACCTTGAAGGCTTACTGCGACGCTGTGGAAATCAGATCAGACGATGTTTTCTTGGGATTCTTGCCCCTGGCTCACGTCTTTGAATTACTTGCTGAAAGTGTGTGTCTCCTTACCGGTGTACCAATTGGCTACAGCTCACCGCTTACTATGATCGATTCGAGCAGTAAAATACAGAGGGGCTCTAAAGGGGATGCTTCGGTTTTGCATCCAACTTGCCTAACTGCGGTACCGGTAAGTTTACAAAATAATACATAGTACTTCATTATCGAGTTTTCTCTTTTCTTTGAACAATCGTGAATTAATTTTATAAAATTTTAGCTTATCCTCGACCGTATTTCTAAAGGCATCAACGAGAAAGTGAAGAAATCAGGTCCATTCAGACAAGCAGTCTTCAATTTTGCTTATGAGTATAAACTAAAGTGGGCAAGGCGAGGATACGATACACCAATCTTTGACAAATACATCTTTGGAGCTGCCAGGCAGGTGCTCGGTGGACGAGTTAGGCTAATACTGTGCGGAGGAGCACCTTTGTCTCCTGAAACGCATACCCAAGTGAAGAATTGCCTGTGCGTTACTGTGACCCAGGGTTATGGTCTTACGGAAACAACCTCCTGCGCCACTGTCATGGATGGTACGTAATTTTACAAGTTTATGCTGCATTATACATTGAGTAACAGAATTATTTATCCATATTTAAAAAGTAAATTTGTATAAGTATGTTAAAGGAGTACTATAATTTGTAAGGTTGTTGTTTTTTTGCAGTTAACATTACATTGAGGAACAATGCTCTGTTTTAGCCTATGACAGGAGTACAGGAAGAGTAGGAGCACCAACCACAATCTGCGACATTCGTTTAGAAAACTGGGAAGAGGCTGGTTACAGGGTTACAGACAATCCTTATCCCCGGGGAGAAATCCTTATCGGAGGGCAAAATGTTTCTCTTGGTTACTACAAATTGCCGGAGAAAACGAATGAGGACTTCTTTGAAGAAGATGGACGGCAATGGTTCAGAACAGGTGACATTGGTGAATTCCACGCTGATGGTTGTATCAAAATTATTGGTGCGTTTGCAACAATGTTAACATTCATATGGGAAAATAATTACTATTATAATCTTCCATTAATTTGTCAATATTAATTCCAGACCGAAAGAAGGATCTGGTGAAGTTGCAACTTGGCGAATACGTGTCGTTGGGTAAAGTTGAGGCAGAATTGAAAACGTGTCCTGTAGTAGAAAACATTTGCGTTTATGGAGACCCGAATAAAACGTACACAGTGGCATTGGTGGTCCCCAATCATTACTATCTAGAGGAAATTGCCAAAAATATAGGTATTACTGAAAAATCGATCGACAGTCTCTGTAACAATCCTGAGGTTGAGAAAGCGGTGTTGCAGGAGCTAGTGGAACAAGCCAAGAAATGTAACTGTCTAGATCTTTTATTTCCAGTTATTCACAATGAAAACTTATACAATGTGCATCGACGGACATTTTAAAAAATGTTTAGCAACAGGATAATGATTTTAACCAAAATCAAATAATCATCTATTTTTTATTATAAATTCACATAATTTGCATAAGACATAAAATTGCATAATAAAACTGTGGAACACCAGTTTTAACACTTAGCACTCCAAGCAATTTTAATTCCAAAATATTTCTATTGTACATAATTTATTTCCTTTCGTGCACAGGAAGTTTGTTACTATAACTCTTACATGCAACACTTGAATTTTTACCAATTTCTTAAACTCAAATATAGTAATACAACAGCTGTTTCGAATGGGAATTTTTAGTGTCTCTTCAGAGAAGCCATTGGAGAGTTAAGGGTTAATATTTAAAATATTATAATATTTAAATATCTAAAATATGCGTCGATACACTCTGCATGATTTTCATAGTGGGTTCATTACATTTCATTGATATACACTGATGAAACTAAACGGCCGTGTTTCCGTTCTCCAGGTAATCTCCAAAGATTCGAGATGCCCGGTGCGGTGAAACTGTGTACAGAACAATGGACCCCGGACATGGGATTAGTGACGGCCGCGTTCAAGTTGAAGAGGAAAGCGGTGCAAGAATACTACCAGCACGAAATCAATAGGATGTATGCTTCGTGATGCCGCGCCAAAACCTGCAAGAAATGTAATCGATGAAGCGTTTCGAAATTTACATTTCCTCATAGAACAAGAACGATGCCTCGACCACCTTTGTATTTGAGTTTGTGAGTTGAGGTTGCGGGCCGTTTACGGAAACACACTTCAGACTCGAAAGTCAATTTCCTTTCCACGATTAACCGTGGGAATGTAGCAACCGTTGCTCGTCAACGCCGGGGTATATGTTCATTCGGTATTCAAATTACAAGTATATTTTCGAGGATACTCACGTTAAACAATTCGACTTGTTGTTTCGATTGAAGAGACTTGGTAGACGTCTCAGCAATTGTAGACGCCAAATGTACGACCGGAAGTGTGAAGTATAAATTACATAACGGTGCGGAACGACCATTTCTCGTCGGCAAAGAAAGTCATCGCTTTTCTTCCTATAAAATTTCTATGTCTCTTCAAAAAAAAGAAAAAAGGAAAAAGGAAAAAGAAACAGAAAAGAAAGACAAAAATACGGACAAAACGATATATACTCATTCTTCGCGGTGATTCTTCCTGATATGTAACTTTGTGACAAATGGACCGTCGGCTTTGCGACTGTGCTAATTTTGTAAGTTCACAACACGTATAGTGTACTTACCACAAGTATTATTCGAGATAGTAGAGTTCCATTTTCGCAAAGAGAGAAGGGCAACGGCTCTTCGGATAGGAAGAGTTGCTCTGTTCTACGTTAAGCTATTCTATGTATATACAGAAAATCGATTCTACGAGTCAGCTTTTACTAATAATAATTAAACGTAAACGACGCGAAACGTTAGATTCACACGAAGTATATTCTGAATTACGACTTAGCATAAATTCGACCTCGTTTTCTGTTAGAGAAATAACGACCATTCGTTCGCCCATCACATACACTATATATATATATAATATGCCTGTCAAATACGTTTTTGCCTACTGTTTTCAAGCTAGTATACCGTGTCAAAGCATCATTACAAACGAATCGGTTCCCATTTACTATTGCAGCAGAACGATATTTTTTAAGTGTGTGCGAGAGCGCGGTATGCATTGGTGTTTGTTTCATTGTTGTGTATGTTTGCATACTTATATATGTATATAAAAACACACACACACACACACACACACACACATGTACATACGCATGTGTATATATATATACGTATTCAAAAAGAAAACGAGATGATAGTAGAATGTAATGCGTGTAAGCTTACAGAAGAAAAGGAAAGAAACGATGTCTACGAGATGAGAAACTAAGCGATTGTTCGATTAATTTTTAATTTTTAGTCTTCCCATTCGTCGTAATCGTAATTGATTCTCCGATTGAGGATCGTTCAATCAATTTCCATCGCATGAAATTCTCTGTTCGCAGTCTGTAATCTTACTTGAACTTCCGAGACGGAAACGAAAGAAAAATCTCGGTCGAACAGCTTGAACGAGACTGAAATGCGATTGCGTTCTGTGGAAATTAGGATATATTTTCGTTGCGGTTTCTGTGAATAGCAAAACAATGGCGGATAGTACAGCGAGGAAGTTTGTATCATAGAGTACCACGACGGTTACGTTCACCTAATGCTTAGTATCTAAGTATTGATATTCGGAACGCGCGAGAATTAACGGGACGCGGAACGAACCATTTGAAAACGGTTTTACTTGTATGTTGCGCAGTAAGTATTATTATTACGATTCTTCTTCTGTTCAGTTTCTTCCGTGATGGATGGCTGGTTCATCGGCAACTCCGTCAGACACTATAATATTATTTGTAAGCGATGTTTATTAATTGTACAGTCTCGACAATAACATAGCTTTCACGAATATGGATACCGCCGGCGAATAAAAGCATGAGAACTCTCATTCGTGTTTTTATCCTTCGATCGACGCGGTGTCACCTGCACGAAAAATAACATAATCACCGATCTGTTTTATCTCGAGTTCGGATCGCCTATATTTCTTTAATTGATTTATTCACATTTCACAATTAGTTTATTAACATAACGGTTTTCGAAGTACAGCATCGATTTAAGCATAGAAGAGAACCTACGTATACTTAGCATGGAACAGAATCTGATTACGTAACACAGGTCGTGAAACGAGGAGTGGGGAGTAGTGAAGGATAGAAATAATGGTGATTCGTTTGTTCGGGTAGAAGTCACCTTATTGGTTACTTGTTTTTAGAGAAGATGTCGCCACACTACTATGGCGTGCGACCGATAAAACATTTTCCTATTTGTATTTAAATTTAAATCGTATTTGTACGTGCAGGTTGTGCCTCGTGAAGTTGGAAATACCGTTACCGTTTTTTCCCGCGCTTTACGCTAAGTTTGTGCCGATTTTAACGGAAGATTAAAACGCAACGCATAAAGCTGACGCAAAAATTAACGTACTATACTTTTTTCCGCATATGTCTGAAGTACCGTCTGTTAGAATATGTACGCATGTCGTTTGTTTTCAGCAATTCGAATATATTCAGACCTGTCTTTATGCCACCTACCGAAAATCGGCAGGAACTTTCCTGACAACCCAATATAGTAATACCGACCGAAAGTGTACCAATAGGTTTTTCAATAATTGCCCTGTAACGAAATGAGGCTTAAAAAACTGCTTTTACATTGTAATTCGTATCAAAGTTATTAGGTTACTTAGCAGGCCTTGTTAATTCGTAATAAAAATTGCTGTCGACGTTGAGGGACCCGTTAAAAAGTTTTCAGCGATAGGTTATGAAGTTAAAAGATTCTGAAACAATTGCCGGTCGGTAAAGCGTCAAGTGTATTCGACTGTAATTGATAGACAGAAGGCAGACAACAGATGAGACATTTCTTTAACAATAATTGTGCTTCGTTTATTTAAGGTGACTTAACAGAGGTTGTACATACATCGTTTATTAAAATCTGAGGAAATAATGAGTTCTCCGTCTCTGGAAACATCTCCCTGTAATTCGAGCAAGGTTTGTCAAACAAAGTAGACTTACGTATACGGTTAGTATATTACATTTGAACTACCTCCCGAGTTTCTTAGGTTAAGTAAAACTGTGAACCGGTCGTAGGAAGGTAATAAATCAATCTCCTTTTATCCTTTTATTATTCGTAAATCGAAAAAGGGTGTTTCTAAGACGATTCGAGTAATAATTTATTCGTAATAAATACGCTGGAAGAAATAACGTGTCGTGGTATATAAGAGCGATCTATTATTCGTTTGGTCGTCTCTCGGAATTGATAAATCTCTTATCGTCCATAAAACAGCTGCTACTTTCAATAGAAATATTCGAGTTACTCGTTAAGCGGCTCAAGGCCCGAGCGCATTTGCATAACATCGATTAATTAAATCGTCTAAAATCTGTCGAATCGCGACGAGATCTCGATCCATCGTAGAAAAACATTTTACATTTTCACATCGTACGTGGCACACACCGTAACCTAATTTTATAGTGCGCAAGCCTCCTGGCGATTACGTTCAAATTTGAAACTCAACAAATTTCGTCTCATTCGATAATTATGTTTTCGAATAATATTTAATTTTAATTATCACCGACAGATGTTTGGACATCGATTTACTTATGAAGTATTTGACGGTTGCTGAGAAGGTGCGGAGTTGGAAGGAGGGGAAAGAAAAGGCGGGAAGCGTTTCGTTCTGAGCCTGCTAGAGGACTCCGTTGGTAAGGTTACCTAATTTTAATCGCAGATTTTAGTTAATTAATTTTGTCCGAATGTTTCAGGTGTCGTTTTGGAGTCGCCGTTGTAACTTCGTAAAAAAGACCAGGAGACTCACGCGTCAGGCTACATCATGAAATATTCGAGTCACTCGTTAAGCGGCTCAAGTCGCGAGCGCATTTACATAACATCGATTAATTAGATCGTCTAAAATCTGTCGAATCGCGACGAGATTTCGATCCATCGTAGAAAAACATTTTACATTTTCACATCGTACAACGTGGCGAACGGTCTACCTCGTTTTATCCTGCGCAAGCCTCCTGGCGATTTCGTTTAAACTTGAAACATTCAAAGTTGAAAAACCAATTTCTTTTATCGAATAATATTTAATTCTAATTAATTTTAATTATCGTCGGCAGATGTTTGGAAATCAATTTACATATAAAGTATTTGGCGGTTGCTGAGAGGTACAGAGTTCAAGGGAGGGGAAAGAAAAGGCGGGAAGCGTTTCATCCTGAGCCTGCTAGAGGACTCCGTTGGTAGGTTACCTAGCTTTAACACTAGAACTACCGGTCCAGTCAAATTGACTGGAATGAATTTCTTCATTGAAGCAGACATTGTAATAAAAATGTCTTGTCATTATTACAAGACAATGTACATTGTTTATTACTCGGTAGTTCTAGTGTTAATCACAGACTTTCGTAAACTAATTTTGTCCGAATGTTTCAGGTGTCCGTTTTGGATCGGCCGTTGCGATTTCGTAAGAAGACCAGGAGACTCACGCGTCGGGCTACAACGTCGCAGATCACTTACATAAAAGATTTTATCCACGTCTCAACAATGTATAAGTCTCTAACAATAAGTATTTATACGTTAATCTACTATACTCGTTTCTATACAGTCTACAGGCCATAGTAATCAGATCGAGACCCTGATACAATCTCAGTTCAGAAATATATTCTAAAGTTTTGGTCAGAATCCTTACGATGTACAGAGTTAATTAATTACATTGAGACCCTTTTGTACACTTCACGGTTGACAATCATTCCCCCATTGTCTCTTCCCGGTAATAGTTCTAAAATCCGTGTCTGCAGGAAACCTATTTCGCTCACAATCTTCAAAATGTCGAGGGTAGTTTGCGGTTAGACTAGAAACAATTCGGAATATATTCTCAAACTCATAATTCTCATATAAGCGCAATATGAAAAGTACCGTTATTCGAAACGACTCTTACGTCGCTATATTCGAACTTAAAAAATTAATAAAAATTGAACTGTTGCAGTGCACGAGGAAAGGAAACGCCGGAAGTACAATGGAACGATTCTAAATCAAGAAACGGCTCGCCGTTGAAATTAAAATTGCTTTTGGAGCGCCGGAGGAAAAATACTTGCCGAAGGAAACGTTGATTTCGTCAACTCGAAGATTTCGTTCGCCTAAAGATGAAACTTTATCGACTGCGACACTTGGCAAACCATGTTTCAAATTTCACTGGATTCACACGCCCTGATAATTGTATTTCGAAGAAGAATTCTCATATAATTGCAATATGAAACGAACACGGGGGTACACCCGCACCACGCGTAATGGTTCAGTCGGGCGAATTCGACGCGCGTTTGAAGAGGAAGCCTCGGAAAGCAACGCTGCGGAAAATATTGCTGTTTGGCAGAGAGGTTCAGTCATAAATCCGACTGTCGCGCGGTTTGCCAGAAGGTTTGTTTAAAAATTGACTGCGACTCCTGCGAGAACTGGTTCTGTATCAACGGTCGCAGAAGAATTTCCCTTGTTTTTCGTCTCGCGGCATTTACGCGTCGTAAACATTTTCATTTGGTCTCTGAACGACCTTCGCGTCGGACGCTTTGTCTCGCGTCTCTGTAACCCCAGTGTGCGCATCGTCTAGACAAGAAAAACTGTCTTGACGCATCTTCTTCGGGCTATTCGCGCGGTTATTGAACGCTTTCTTGCGCGGGGAAGTTTTCCTCATGATCGGCCACGTGAATTTACCGAGACAGTCGAAATGGCTGGTTCCTGATTTTTTACAATAATCAAAATTATGAAAACATTCTCATGGAAACGTTTAGAACGAATTTCTTCATTAACGCAGACATAGTAAAAATTTTAGGAGGTCTAAATTAATGCAATTTTATCGTTTGTTACAAAGCAATATATTAACCCTTTGCTCTCTAGTGGCGACTCTGAGGCGCCACGAAAACTTGGCACACTATTCTTTAAAATAACTTGAACATCGCTATCTTTATATTTAAGAAATTGATAAAAATTTAAGTGTTGTAAGGACGACTTACAGTAAAAAATACTATGTACACAAGGTGAAATAATTTATGTGGAATGAAAGTATCCTAAGTCAGAAAAAATGCTCTAGTCTTCTAGTTAAACAGCTCCGAGTGCAAAGGGTTAATTATATTTATTACTCGGTAGTTGTTAACCGACCAGAAGCCTCTTATTAGGACTTTCAATGGTTGCACTGTAACAAAATGAAGCTTGACAAACTGCTTTAACATTGTAATTTGCAACGGAATTATTATTTACAATTTTTGTAATTTACAGTAAAAATTGCTGTGAGCGTTGAGAGGTCCATTGAAAAGTTGTCAATCGTGGACGATGGACTTTGAAAAATTCTGAAATACTCGCCGGTCGTTAAAGCCGTTAAGCTGGAGCTTTTAGAACTACAAAAAGAAGGAAAGGATCTATATTCGGAACACGATAATTCTCATGGAAATACTTTTGTAATTTCAACAATTGTGAATTAGGAAAAATTAGAAAGGAGACAACTGAAATAGTCTATTTGTAATATAAATTCTTTCTGCATTTTAGAGTATCCAAAAAATGAATGTGCACACGGATTATCGACTTTGACGAACTGATGCTTCAACGACAACGGTTATACGGTTCAAATTTCAAATGGAACGGGCGGAACATGATCTGAAACAGCGAATAGCCAGAAGGAGATGTGCCCACTGTGATTGCGCATGAAATTTTTAACATCAACCATCCGTATCGACAAATCAAATATCCGTTCGGTGCTTCTATTTCAGAAGCTCGAGCGATCGCTCTTTCGGGAATTTCCTTCGCGAAATCCCGTTCGAGGACTTGCGATCAGAGAGGGATGGGACAAGAGGAGGGAGAGGAAGAGGAGGAAGAGAAGCGGAGAAAGAGGTGGTAGCAAGAAGGACAGAACGATTTCGGTCGATTTTTCGTTTGCCGGGGAACGTCGGGTCCGGTCTAGTTGAAACGTAGTCATTAGTCACCGGATGCGATCGTTAGACGGTGATGTAGTAGGCCCTCGGCTTGCCTCTCGATGTCGTCGGGCTGAAGAAGACGCCGGGCGTCGTGGGCGTGAAGGACCAGGTGGCCCATGAGGGCGGGGGTAGCGTACGTCAGGGGGTGTAGTAACCCTCGTGACGTTTTCGCCATTTTTCCCGGGCGATGTAGCAGAGAGCGATGGTGATCAATACGGCGATCGTGATCCCCATCCCGATGCTGATCCAAATGATCTCCTCGTTAATGCCACTGTAGCCTTTCCCTGAAAGCATGCTGGATTTAGCTTATAATCGTCCCTTTGCTCCGGGAAGGGGCTCATCGCGGGGGTAGCGGGACCGATTCTCTGCAGAACGGACGCTACTAATTATTTTTATCGTTAAAATAATTCTATTTATCGTTAACACTTTACTGAGTTTATTGTTAGGACTTCCAATAGTCGCGCTGTAACAAAATGAAGCTCAAAGAAATTCTTCCTATGGTTAATATTTTACCGAGCAGGACTTTCAATAATTGCACTGTAGGAAAATTAAGTCTAAGGAACAAATTCTGTTGCAAAGAACTAACTCTAAGGAACAAAACTGTTGCAAAATGAAGTTCAACAAACAAATTCTACATATCAACATTTTATTAAGCCTATTGTTAGGACTTTCAATAATTGCACTGTAGGAAAATTAAGCCTAAGGAACAAATTCTGTTGCAAGGAACTAACTCTAAGGAACAAAGCTGTTGCAAAATGAAGTTCAACAAACAAATTCTACATATCAACATTTTATTGAGCCTATCGTTAGGACTTTGAATAATTGCACTGTAGGAAAATTAAGTTTAAGGAACAAATTCTGTTGCAAGGAAATAACTCTAAGGAACAAAACTGTTGCAAAATGAAGTTCAACAAACAAATTCTACGTATGGTTAACATTTTATCGAGCCTATCGTGAGAACTTTCAATAATTGCACTGTAGGAAAATTAAGTCTAAGGAACAAATTCTGTTGCAAGGAACTAGCTCTAAGGACCAAACTGTTGCAAAATGAAGTTCAACAAACAAATTCTACATATCAACATTTTATTGAGCCTATCGTTAGGACTTTGAATAATTGCACTGTAGGAAAATTAAGTTTAAGGAACAAATTCTGTTGCAAGGAACAAACTCTAAGGAACAAAACTGTTGCAAAATGAAGTTCAACAAACAAATTCTACATATCAACATTTTATTGAGCCTATCGTTAGGACTTT
>JAQQRL010000146.1:0-14758 GCA_028453745.1 Agapostemon virescens | reverse complement strand
AGAGCACAAGGATAGATAGAAAAGTACAACTCACCTGTACTCACCCTAGCAGGCAGGAAGCCAGACGAAAGAATCTGTGAAGGCGCCCGTGCAGATAATACGAAAAGTATGGCCGCGGGCGTTGTTTCCGATCTCCTTGATTGCGACTAGGGGCAACTGTCCCGGGGGTGGTGGTTTAGTGGGTATTATGGGTCCCATTTTCCAGGACCTGTGGAGCCCGACACTCCCCTTTTCCTTAGGCAAAGGCCAAGGAAAGGAAGTGCGTAAAGGCATTCCAACACCTCCTGAAAAAAAAAGGCCTGTGACCACCTCAACTAGAGATGACGAACCCCCCATTGACTCTGCGCCGATGGGAGGGCCACACACCCTTGGTCCCCTGGCTCACACATACCTAGGGAAGGCGTTCGCGGAGGTTTTAGTCGGTATGACCACGGGGTAACCCCCGTGGGGAGTCCGACATACTCCCGGCTCGTCTCAGGCGACGAGACGGGAGATCCGTAACTGGATTTCCTTCGCGTTGCAAAAAAAAGTCTTTTTTGAGATGGAGGTCCGGCGGTCGGATAAAAATATGACCGTTCGTACCGGGGACATTTGTTTCCTGGTCGAACGGGTCAGAGAGCTGCAACTGGCTCTAGCAGATGCGAGGGAGGAGGCCCGCCCACGCTCACGATGAGCAGAATGGGCAAGGTTGATGACTCGGGAGGAGGACGTGACCCCGATCCCCGCCTCTGGCATTGGCTGGCCGGGGCCTCCGACTGCGGAGGACTGTAGTCGTCCCGGTGCGAGGGAGGTGTTGATGGCGTCACCCTCTGTGGTGGTCCCATCACCACTTGATGTTATGGGTTCCATCGTGACCGCAGTAGAGCGGGCGATGGAGACCAGGATGGCGGCGTTTAAGCGTGGTATTTGGGAGGACTTTGCCGATCTTGTGTCGGAGTAAGCAAAGGGGAAGGCGCAACCTCGGGGTACTGCGCAGAAGATGGCTGTTCCGGTCGTTTCCCGTCCGATCGCGAGTGAGCAGGGGTTGCCCTCTGTTCATCCCGCACGTGATGCAGGAGCGGCTGATGAATGGAAGGTGGTGGGGAGGAAGCGTGGCAAGCGGGCCGCCAAAGTGGCGGCAGCGCAGTCGGGCCTCTCTTTCCCGCCACCTGTTTTGAGGCACCCTCCGGAGAAGCCGGATCGGTGTGTGGCGCAGTCGACTGGACGTGCGGCGGGGGGCAGGGTTAAACCTTCACCCAAGCCGGACGCCCCGGTTGCGCGGAGGCCGAAGATCCCGCGTCCACCCCGGGTGGCGGCGATTGTGGTGTCCGCTCCTCCTACGCGGCGTTCGGAGTTAGGGGACGCCTTACGGCGTATTAGGGAGAATATCGACCCGAAGGAGTTGAGGGTGGATGGCCGGCTTCGTGCCGGCTACACGAAGACAGGCGCACTTTTCCGGACTGTTCCGCGGTTGGGTCCGTTTGGGCTCAACTGCCTTTGAGGGCGGCACGAAGAGTCGCTGGCGCCGGCAGGGTCACCATCGGGCTCTTCTCGGCAGGCGTTGCGCCGCTCGCGGCACGGGAGCTGCAGTGCTTCCGCTGCTTGCGGGCTGGCCACGTCGCCGTGAGATGGCCGTTTGGGTCTGAGCCCGACTGGAGCAAATTATGCTACCGGTGTGGAGAGGGGGGACATGTGACGGCCGGTTGTAGCCGACCACCAAAGTGCCCCGTATGTTTCGATGCGGGCAAGCCTTCGTGCCACCGTAGTGGTACGAAGTCTTGTCCGCTCTTCCACTCCCGTGGAGGTGGACGAAAGGGTGCCCCTGGGGTAGTTTTGTCTGCCTCAGGGGGCGACGCGCCGTCACCGATGGATATTGGTGACGGCGTGCCCCCTCCGTCTCCTTCTGGAGGCGCAGTGGTGGCCGGGGTATAAGCCTCATTCCACCAAGGAAGTTGCGGTTTTGGGGATCAGCCCTAAGGGTTTGAGCATGGCTCCCCTTGGAAGGGCTGGTCTGGTTCGCGAGTTGGAGCCCCTCTCCCCTGAGTCCGGAAACGGATTCGGGGAGGACGGGCTCCGGGGGTCGTCGGGGACGTGATCCTGAGTCGCGTTCCCATCGGGCGGTCCACCGGTGGGGTGGGGATGTGGGTGTAACGCCACCACATCTCCTATTTAGCGTAGGTTGGAGGGGACTTGTTTCCCCTCCCGGGCATGAGACGAATAGGGTCGTGTATCAGTCATAGAAGGCTTCGGCTGACGTTCCTGCGCTGGCCCACACATATACCTAGCGTAAGGCGTTCGCGGAGGTTTTAGTCGGTAGGACCACGGGGAAACCCGTGGGGAGTCCGACATACCCCCTTCTCGCCTCAGGCGGCGAGACGGGAGATCCGTAAATGGATTTCCTTCGCATTACAAAAAAAATAAAAAGGTCTGGGTTAGGTCTGGGGACTGAGGTATATGGGGCCCTCTAATAGAGACTCTGATCTATTGGATGGTTCAGCCGCGGGGCGGCTGTCCATATATTAGGTAAATCGGAAAGTTCCGTCCGTTTTTTTACAAAAAGTATAGCTTTATTCATGAAAGAAAATGAAAAAGTACGTTAATCAAAATATTGTCTATCGTTAGCGATGACTTTTTCCCATCTTTCGGGCAGCAAGCGAATTCCGCGTCGAAAGAATGATTCATCTTTGGAGGTTATCCAGGCGGAGATCCATTTTTCCAGATCTTCGTACGAATTAAATCGTTCTTTTGCAAGTGCGTGTGCCATCGACCGAAACAAGTAGTAGTCAGATGGGGCACAGTCTGGTGAATAAGCCGCATGTGGTAGCACTTCCCAGCGAAGTGCTTCTATCGTTTCCTTGACAATTTTTGAGACGCGAGGCCGAGCATTGTCATGCAGCAAAATCACCTTACGCTGTCTCGTTTCATATTGTGGTCGTTTTTCGTGCAATGCTCGTCTCAAACGGATAATTTGTTGTCGGTAGAGATCTCCTATGACTGTTTGACCAGTTTTTAGCAGTCCATAGTATACCACACCTTCCTGATCCCACCAAATGCAGAGTAAAGCCTTTTTTCCATGGATATTCCGCTTTGACGTCGATGTTGAGGGTTGGCCAGGATCACAAATGGTTTTTCGACGTTTAGGATTGTCAAAATAAATCCATTTTTCATCCCCAGTGATGAGACGATGGAGAAACCCCTTTCTTTGTTGCCTAGCAAGCAAAATTTCGCAGATGGTTTTCCGCCTTTCAATGTCTCTTGGCTTGAGTTCATATGGGACTCACTTTCCTTCCTTGTAGACCTTCCGTAAGGCTTTTAAACGGTCGGAAATGACAGATTGAGCAAAATTTAACGCTTCTGCAATTTGGTTTTGCGTTTGACGTGGATCTTCATTCACCAACGTCTGCAATTCTTCGTCTTCGAATACTCGTGGCCGTCCAGAACGCTCTTTGTCCTCCAAAGAAAAATCACCATTTTTAAAACGTCGAAACCACTCTCTACATGTTTTATCGGAAACAGCATTATCGCCATAAACGTCTACAATCATTCGATGAGCTTCAGCTGCCGTTTTCTTCCAATTGAAACAAAAGACTAACACTTCGCGCAAATGACGCTTATTCGGCTCAAATTCCGACATCTTCAATGTAGAAAAGAACGAAGTTATTGATGCAAGCGTAAATTGTTATGTACTGAGTTTTATTAACAGATGTTCAAACTAAAAAGTTAGCCTTACTTTAGAGGTTATAGTTACCCACAGTTCGAGCTACGGCTACTCGACGCTAGATGGACAGAACTTTCCGATTGACCTAATACTAAAATAATCTCACTCCACCTCCTCGTGGTGGTCCCTGGGAGCACGTACGCGTGTTGCTAACGGAGTGAGGGGTAAGTTGCGGGAAGTAGTCCCCAGTGATGTGTGAGGCTGTACTGGTAGGGTGACCCATGCCAGGTTGGCTCACACTGAGGAGTGAAAACCGCAACACCATGTGTTCCCGGCAACCGGTTGTTTGTCGGGGGCCGCAGTACCGCATACGTTGGATCATGTCTCAGGGTATGCGGGGGTCCTGCCTTAACCGGCCGAAGCGCAGGGAGGATAAACCCTTTCAGAAAAGTCCTTAATTCCCCAAGCTATCGGGAACGTGGTGACGAGGGCATCATCGGCTTCGACGCCGATGGTGGGCTGGTGGGTGCACCAGTTGCTAGCGTTCGTCCAGCACCGGGTACCTGGCGCCCCCCGGTGGTCTATTCAGCCTTACCCTGGCAAGGAGGCTCTGCCAGGGTGGACATTTAGTTCCTACCACTCTCGTGGGATCTATATGGAGTCTTCACAATTTAAATCGGGGAAAGGGGGGTTTGACGTTAGGGAGGAGGAGTTCCCGGCTTTGCCGGGAGGAGAGGAGAGGGGGAGGTCCTGGGTTCTCCTGCGGCGCTCCCCTCAGTGGAGATCTTTGAGGCGGTGGGCTGCTCGCCTGTTCGGGGCAGTAGCCTTACCAGCCCATTACTGGGGCGCCAATTAGTGGCGGAACGTGTTGCGCGGCGAGCAACATCAAGGGCTTCCTCGGTCGCCGGCTCGCGAAGCTCTACGCCGATAGGGCGTACCCCGCGAACACCTAGGGGTGTGGGGGCGGACGGGGTGGACTCCGACGGTGGAGCTTCCGTCGCTTCGGTGGCGGTCTCCGCGATATCGATCGGATCGAGTTCTATATATATAACCCCACATTTATATGGGGGTCGCCGCCGCCCTCCATCGCGCTGACCGACGGCCACGATAGTCGTTAGAGAGTTTAGACGAGGACCTGTGCAAGGCCGCCACAGAGATTGTCATGGTCGGGGCCGGGCCCGACTGTGACATCCCCTGCTCAGGAGGCGAGGTGGCTCCGGAAGGCATTGACTTGTATCTGTGATACATCAATGCCCCGGAGTCACCCAATGCCTCACCGTCGAGCGGTGTACTGGTGGTCGGGTGAAATTGCAGATCTGCAAGCAGCTTGTAATTTCGCCCGACGCCGGTACACCAGGGCTCGGCGGCGGAGGAGAACGAGCAGGGAAGAGGCGGCGGTGCTCTACGAAGAGTACCACGGCGCCCTCGTGGTGCTCCGTAGGGCAATTGCACGGGCCAAGGCCAAAGATTGGCGGAGCTCTGCGAGACGATCGACTCCGATCCCTGGGGGCGTCCATACAGAATAGTTATGGATAAACTTAGGGTTAGAACGCCCCCAGTGACGGAGTCGATGGACCCTCATGTTCTCGGAGAACCGCTCCGGGCCCGGACGGGGTCCACGGCCGGGTGTTGGCCATGACCCATGTGATCCTCACTCCCGACCTCAAGAGGCTGTTCGATGCTTGCTTGAGGTCGGGAGAATTCCCCCCACTGTGGCGGCTAGGCAGGATGGTCCTCCTTCCCAAAAAGGGCAAGCCCGCAGGACTACCATCTTCGTACCGGCCAATTTGTTTGCTCGACGAGGTGGGCAAACTTTTCGAGAGGATTATCGCGGCTCGCCTCGTCGGGCACCTGTCCGGGGGGTGTGGCCCCAGACTAGACGCGGCCCAGTTTAGCTTCCGGGATGGACTCTCCACCGTCGACGCAATTCGGCGGGTGAGGGCCCTCTCTGACGCCGCCACGTCAGGGGGCGGAGTTGCAATGGCGGTATCTCTTGATATCGCCAATGCATTTAACTCCGTCCCCTGGGGCCGCGTCAGGGAAACCCTGGATTTTTTCCAGGTGCCTCCGTATTTAAAGAGGACAGTCGGGACATACCTATCGGACAGGTATATAGAATACCCCGGCCGGGCGGAGATGGTGTCGCGTAGGGTCGTGCGCGGGGTTCCGCAGGGGTCCGTTTTGGGTCCTCTGCTATGGAACCTCACGTGCGACCGGGTCCTGCGGGAGGGGATTAGGATGCCTACCGGGATCAGCCTAGTGTGTTACGCGGACGACACACTAGTGCTGGCCACCGGTAGATGGTGGAAGGAGGTCATCTTCCTAGCCGAGCGCGGCGCGGCGAGAACTGCGCGAGCAATCCAACGCCTGGGCCTAGAGGTGTCTCCGGAAAAAACCGAGGCTATGTGGTTCTACCACAAGCAACCTAAGAGTTGCTTCCGGTTCCGGTACCTGGGTCTCGGCCTCGACAGCACCTGGAGCTGGAAGCGCCACTTTGATCTTCTTGCCCCCCCGGGTTGAGAAGGCGACCGCTGCGCTCAGTCGTCTTCTTCCAAACCTGGGGGGGCCCTGTGGACGGGTACGTCGCCTTTATGCGGGGGTGGTGCGCGGTTTAGCCTTTTATGGGGCCCCAGTTTGGACGCGCGATATCGAGGCGAGGAGGAATAGCAGCTCCCGGCGGCTGCTATGCCGGATAGAGCGCAGGCTCGCAATCGGGATGGCGCGGGGGTACCGCACCATTTCCTACGCGTCGGCGATGCTGATCGCGGGGCTGCTCCCTCTCGACCTGGAGGCGGGCGTGCTCGGACACGTGTTCAAGTACGACCGTCTCCTTCGTCAATTTGGGGTGCCCCACGATCAGAGGATGATCGAAGTGGACGAGTTCCGCGAACGCGTGCGCGCCCGGGCTGCTCGATTGTGGCATTCCAGAATCGAGCAGGCCGGGGACAGAGGGTCGGCAGTCCGAGCGATATTCCCCAAATTCTGGTTGTGGAACTCGTCCGGGCTGCCGTCACGGATGACCTACCGTGCGACGCAGATGCTGACCGGGCATGGTTGCTTCGGCCAGTATCTGTGTCGTATCGGTAGGGAGGAGGCGCCGCGGTGCCACCACTGCGATGCGCCGGAGGACACGGCTCTGCACACGCTGGCAGTATGCCCAGCGTGGGCATCCGAGCGGTGTGGCCTTCGACGCACGATCTGCTCGCAGATCGTCAGGGGTGAGAGTTCCTGGCAGGCGTTCGCCTCCTTTTGTGGCCAAGTTATGTCGCAAAAGGAGGAGGCGGAACGGGTGCGTGAGCGAACTCACGCCCCGGGCTGCATGGGTGGGAGGAGGCCATTAGTGCCGTTCGTCGCGGGATCACCGACGATGTCCCCCGCCACGGGCAATGTCGGGCGATCAGACGGGGGTGTCCTATCGTCCAATCGGGCACGTCCTTATGCGGTTGGCGAGAACACCTGTGGCTCCATCCAGCAGGTGTTTTATTTAGATTAGGTAGAAGAGGTCGGCCTCTCCTGGGTACGAATGTTTAATGCGGGACATCCCTTGGTTTGATGTGCGGGCGCCGGTTTCCCAGGGTGTCCCAGAAGCGTCAGCGACGGGCGCTGAGGATTTAGCGGGTATGCCGGCTTAGGCCGGAGAGTCCCACATAACCTTCGGTCTCTGGCCCCCCAGAGGCTGTGGTATCCGTAAGATTGGGATTCCCTCTGCCAGAAAAAAAAAGGTCTGGGATAGGTCTGGGAGCCTAAGGGCTCGTGGCCCTCCCATTGGCACAGAGTCAATGGGGGGTTCGTCACCTCTATTTGAGGTGGTCACAAGCCAAAAATCCTCTCACTCCACCTCCTCGTGGTGGCCCCTGGGAACACGCTTTGCGTGTTGCTGACGGAGTGAGGGGTGCTGCAACAGACTGCGGCGAGTATCCTCTTCGAGGTGCGGGGCGATGCCGGCGGGACCTTCGGGTCCTGGCAGGGTCTCCTTTGCCGGTAAGGCCCGCACCGAGGGGTAAAAGTCGTAGTCTGTTGCTCGGGATGGTTGTATTTGTTTACGACTTGGCGACACAACATTTATAAAAACAACATGGACAGTACAATCACAAAGAAATTGGTTACCGCCTCAGGGAATTCGGATACCCAGAGGTCGACTGCGGGCTGGCGAAGGTGTCTCCTCGGGCAACGTCAGCAGTAAGTGCTACCGGGAAGGGTGGTGCCTCTCCAGGCACGAGCAAAGGGTGCCGGGGTGCTGGGGGAGGTTTAGGGGCGCCCGGGGTGTTCCTGCTTCCTCCCAGTCCTCGGACCAAGGGTGGCCGTAGTCCGGGCACACCTAAGAGTGCTAGCACTCAGGTGGCGCCCCGGCCGGCCAGTACGTTGGCGGTCGACGAGGAGTTCGACGACGAAGCGTCGCTTGCGTCGTTAGTGTCGCACTCCTCGGCGTCGTCGGTGTCGAGTAGGAAGCGGGCGGGTCCTGTTTTGGCCACCCGCGAGCCAAGTGGGTCGGTTCTCCCCCCCCCCCCCCTCGGCCAACGTTACCGTCGCGCGAAGAGGTAGTTCGGAAAGTCCGAATGATGCAGTCGGAAGAGGTGCAGGACCGGGCAAGAGACATATGCGATGTCATCGATCGGGCATCGCTAGTGTCAAAGGGCCTGAAGGTCTCGATTGCCCATGACCTCCGGGTTGGCACGCGCGAAATGCGAGCCATCACGGGGGAGTGGATGGTGCGCTCGGCCCCCCGAAACCCGAGAGAGGAGGAGTTCCGGGAGTTGGAGCTGGGACTCCGGGCGGCGGAGGATCGGATCCGCCGTTTGACGGAGGAACGCGACGACCTCCGAGAGAAGCTGGAGGGTCCCCCGGTATTCAAAGTACCGAGGGTGACTCTCTCCCGGGTAGATCGGGTGCCCCCCCCGTCTACTGCGGTGTCGATCCCCCCGAAGTTGCCGCCGGGTTCGGCGTACCGACTCCGGCTGGTGGACCCACCCCGTGAAGGCGCGGCTCACCGTCCTGAAGCGGAAGACATTCCGATCCCTCCCCGTGCTTTGGATCAGCCGTATGGCTGCCCGACACCGGAGACAGCGGATATGGTGCGGGAGGCACCGTCCGTTGGTGGCGAGGATTCGGAGGCCGATAGCCTCATCGATGCTGACACATTGTGCCAGATCGAGAGGTTAATATCGGCGAAGATGGGCCAGCTAGGTCGAGCGCTGGCCCATCGCCTGGGAGTTGGAGGGGGAGATCCTCCTCCAGCTGGGAAGCGGAGGCGAAGGGCGAGGAAGGCCGCGCCTGCCGTTTCGGAGCCACCAGTGCGCGTGCGCATGGTGGCGGAGGGGGCGTCGGAGGCGCCCGATCAGTGGAGGAAGGTGGTCTCCCGTCGGGACGAGTGGGTCGCCAAGGTGGCGGCAGCGCAGTCTGGGCGGTCGGGCCCTCCCCCAGTGAAGCCTCTTCCCAAGGCGGATGGGGAGAAGGCGGGCCCCGCGGGCGCGGTGCAGGGGGGGGGTCTCCTCCCCCTCGTACCTATGCGAACGCGGCGGCCAGCACGCACGGTGGCCGTAGTTATTACGCAGCTGGAGGGGGTGCGTTTGCCCGTCCTCCAGGCTGTAAGGAAGTGTCAGGCCGCAATCCCGGCGAAAGAGAACGGCCTGGATGGCCGTATGCGACCGACCTTCACCCGGACGGGCGCCATGCTCATCCGGGTGTCTGGGGAGGATTGCCGCTCGAAAGCAACCATGCTGGCTTCGAGGGTATCCTCCACCCTGGAAGGTGAGGGTTACCGGGTGTCGCAGCCCGTCAAGCGCGCGGAACTCCGCCTCCGCGGCGTTGACGCCTCCGTATCCCCCCAGGAGCTGAAACGGTGCTTGGCCGTGGCGGGGTCTTGTCCCGCGGAGCAGATCCGCGTTGGGCAGATCCGCACGGTCAAGAACTGCCCCGGAGTTGGGACCGCGTGGGTGCAACTCCCTTTGGTGGCTGCGCGTAGGGTGGTGGGACCTGGCCGACTTACGGTCGGCTGGTTCTCGGCCCGAGTCGAGCCGTTGGAGGCACGCGCACTGCAGTGCTTCAGGTGCCTCCGGCGCGGCCATGTTGCGGTGCGGTGTCCCTACACCGATGAGCCCGATCGCAGTGGTCGGTGCTATCGGTTTCGGGAGGAGGGCCATCGGGCGGCCGGATGTGTCCGACCTCCCCGGTGCCCTCTTTGCTCCCATGCAGGCCAGCCCTGCGAGCATAGAAGCGGGACGAAGGCGTGTCCCCTCTTCGTTCAAGGAGGGGGGAGGTGAATCACGCCCAGGGAGATTGTCTCCCAGGTCCCGAGTTCCCCACTGACGTCGACACCAATGGACGTTGTAGGTGTTGCTGACGTCAGTGAGGAAATTGCCCGGACACCCTAGCTGGTCTAGGGTGGGTCGGTGCGGGGGTGTCCTTCTTCCACAGCTTGTGGAGGGTGGCATTCTTGTCACCCTACCACCGGGATCGGGGATCAGCCCTAAGGGTTTGAGCACTGCTCCCCTTGGAAGGGCTGGTCTTGTTCGCGGATCGGAGCCTCTATTCCTTAGGGAAGATGGGCTCCGGGGGCCGCCGGGTTCGTGACCCTGAGACACGTTCCCATCGGGCGGCCCACTGGGGGGTGGTGGTGATGTGGGGGTGACGCCACCACATCTCCTAATTAGCGTAGGGTGGAGGGGACTGTATTCTCCTCCCGGGATTGAGACGAACAGGGGTGTGAGGCAGTTAGCAGAAGGCTTCGGCTGACGTTCCTGCGGCTGGTCCACACATACCTAGGGATAGGCGTTCGCGGAGGTTTTAGTCGGTATGACCACGGGATAACACCCGTGGGGAGCCCGACATACCTCCGGCTCGTGTCAGGCGACGATACGGGGGATCCGTAACAGGATTTCCTTCGCGTAACAAAAAAAAAAACGAAAAGGTAGTTAGGTTGTTAGGTCTGAGCCCTCGAACCGTACGGACGTGCTGTGATAGCTTTATAGAGCTGATAGCTAATAGGTTAATTTAGAAAAGTGTAATTTAGTATAAAAATGGAGTTAAAGTTATTAATTAGTACTTATAATTAGAAAAATCGCGATCGGAAGGTACGGTCACGTGGCGGTCGCGGCAGCCGTACCGGAAAACCGTTCGTTTAGCGAACAAAAATTGTGAAAACCGGATAAAAACTGTATAGGATTATCGCGAATGTGCCTAAAAATAACAGTGTAGAAGGATTTTGATATTAAACAAACAATAAAAAAGTTATAAACGAACGAGCTACTCGAGCGAGCAGGTTTTCGCGAGCACGTGGCGTGAAAAGTGAATAGCTCGTAAACTGGTTTAATTCTAATATTAAAGTGACTAAAACGCTTATAGTGTAATAAAATAGTGTAATTAATAAATTAAAAACGATCGAACAAAGTGACGCCGCGCGCGAGTGCACGTGTCATAAGTGAGGATATAATATAAACGACTTTTACGGATAAAAACCATATAGGATTATAGAGACAGTGACTAGAAACAATAGTGTGAAAGGATTTTGATCTAAAACAATTAATAAAAAAGTTATTAGCGATCGAGCTAGTCGAGCGAGCAACTTTCGCGACCACGTGGCGCGGAAAGTGAGAGCTTGTAAATCGGCTTAATCGTAATAATAAAAGCTAAAAGACTATAGTTGGACTAAGAGAAGAAGACTAGAAAAAGGATTTAAGGATAAATACAAGGAAAAGGAAAAAAGACATCGGAAGACAACATAACCTAGGAGGTGCACGTGGCGAAGCGGAAAGGTAAGTAGATCTTCTGAAGTGAAAGTGTATAAAAAGTAGTTTAAAAAATAATAATAAAATATACAGATAGTTTTTCGGCTGGCTATTATTGCTTAATTTAGAAATTTAGGTATATAGGTCTCGTATCGCGGCACGTGGTCTGAGCAACCCGTGCACGCGCTGAGCGCGAAATTAAAAAAAAATCTAGGTTGTGCAATAGTGACAGTGGATTAAAAGTCAAAGTGAAAAGTGACAGTGCGCGGGTGAATAAATAAAGTATAAATAATGGACAGTGAAATAGAGGACGATAATATAAATAAAAATATACCAATGGCAAACAGTACACCTAAAAACAAGAAAAAGAACAACGGAAAGGAAATAATGGCTGATACCGAGGTTGAGATAGTGTCTGGCAGTGACAGCAATTACACAGACTCTGAAAATGAAAATGAGAATGACATGGACATAACAATAAGGCAAATGACCACGAGACGTAACAGAAAAATAAGGCTTAAAGAGACAGAAACGGAAACAAATACGGATACTGAGGAAGAAGTAAATAAAGAAACAGATAATGAAATAGTAAAAAATGCACACAAAAGGAAAAACGAAAAAACAGATCTGGATATAATAGCGGAGAAATACAACAAAGGAGAAGGAAACGATGTAATAGTTTTACCGGATAACATAGAGGTACGGACTGAATATAATGAAGATGAAAGGATGCATGCAAGTCTATACAACGAGATGAAAGCAATGATTGCAAATCATATTAACGGCTTGCACAACGCTAACAGAAATCTTAAATATACTGACATCGACGTACAAAAATAAAAAAATTTAAGGAAAGGTGTGAAGACTGTGACAAGCGCAACGAAGGAAATAATAGAATCGTTATTCGAAAACGCAAAGAACATGAGCATGGCACTGGGCAATATGTACAGTGACTATGAGAGGTCGAGATCAACAACAAGAAAAAGGTGGAAATTCTTAACAGATCACTAGAGATAAAACAAACAAGCAGCTTTAACTTAAACAACATTAACAACAACATTAACAACAACAATAACATTAGAAAGGAAAAGAAAAAGAAAATAAATAATACACAAATAGAATCGACTAGCAACGACAGTACAGAAACGGAAACAGAAAACGAGAGAATGTACAAACTGCTAAAAGAAAAAGAGAAACAAAGAAAACAGAGAAGAGAAAGTAAAGTGACAGGCAAACAAACAGCTGTCATATCTTACGCGAGTATGGCAAGCAAGAAACCAGTTGAAAAAGAAAAGAAAACGGTAGTGGAAAGAAAAGAAAAAGAAGAGTGGATTCTGGTACAGAAGCGTGACGGCGGAAGTAAGAAGAAAACTAACAACAAGGAAGAAATAAACAGGAAAGTAAAAGAAACAGAAAACAAGGAAAACAAAGAGAAGAAAACAGAGAAGAAAAAGAACACCAAGAGTTTTAGAAATAAAGAAATCCAACCCAGCAAGAAGAGTAAAGCGATTATAATAAATATGACAGACTTTAAGGAAAAGAAAACCATCGCTGAGATTATTAAGGAGTTGAAAGAAAAGAAAGCAGTGACACCAGAAGACTTGAAAAGTGTGAGAAAAACAAGAGAAGGTAACATTTTACTAGAAGTGGAAGAAGGAAAAGATACTGGCAACTTAAAACAGAAAATAAATATCGCGACTGGTAACACATACCAGCTATACACAAAAAAGCAGGAAACAGCGGTAGAAATTGACCAAGTCGAGCCAACGGTATCCAACGAAGAAGCTATTGAAGCACTAGCGTTGTACCTAGAACAAGAGGAAAATAACATATTTATAACAAAGAGATACCAAAACTTCAATGGCACGGATAGAATTATAATGAAGCTGGAAACGCCGAAAAACAAAATTAACATATTGGAAAAGCCTAAATTAAAACTAGGATTCTCTGTAGTCAAAGTCAGAGTATTACCACATATTAACAGATGCACAAGATGTCACGAGATCGGGCATCTTGTGTAAAGATGCAAATACGACTCTAAAATAAAGATCTGTAGGAAGTGTGGCAAATCCGGTCACTTAATGGAGAGTTGTACAAGCGAGCCAAGATGCAGGATGTGCGTAAAAAATAAAATGCCAGAAACAAAGACTGGTCATGTGTGTGGCAGCTTGAGCTGTTATACATATAAAGACTACGTAAAAAACCTGTAAAAATACACACAGGAAAAGTCTTTGCCGGGCAGAAGAACTACGCCCGGAGTAAACCTCGAGTAATCAAAATATTACAAATTAATTTAAATAATGCTAGGCTGGCCGCGCAAGTATTAGAATTAAAACAAATTAAAAACGACTGTGACGTGATCTTAATCTCGGAACCGCCGCGAAATAATAATAAATGGCTCTATATCCTACACGGAAAAGCCGCGATTGAAATTAATAATAACATTAGAATATGGCACTATACGGATGCCGACATAGTTCGCGAAAACTTCGTTGCTATAAAAATAAAGAATACATACTATGTCTCTGTATATATTTCACCGAATTGTAAATTTAAAGAATTTCGTCGTGCCGTCGACGAATTAATGGATGAATTTAAGTTAATTAAAGACCCCATAATTGCCGGGGGAGACTTTAATGCTCACTCCCCAGAGTGGGGTGGAAATAGAACAGATAAGAGAGGACGACTTTTGGCTCAAACACTACTAACCAATAGGTATACTATCATAGACACAATCGGAACGCATACTTACGAACGTAACGGACGGAAAACTAAAACAGATTTTGCATACACGACAAAGGACATGGTGACTAGACTAGTTCGATCAAAAGTATTAAAAGAACAGACGCATTCAGACCATAAATATTTAGAACATATTTTTAATGAGTATGATGACAAAACAAACAAACTAAAACGAACTGAAGTGAACAATAGACGCTGGAAATTAACAGAAAAGAATAAAGATAAATTCGCCGCAGCTATTAAAATCGAAATTGATAAACTGCGCGCGGACAGGGGCGTGACAGATGACAATTTGATTTACAAAATGGGTACCTTCCAGAACCCACGCTACAAACATGTTATTGATAATATAGATCTTACGATAGTGCAACTCGGAGCACTTATATGCAGAGAGTGTGATAAGTCACTAGGTAAGAGCAATATGTTCAATAATAGAAAAGAGTGTGAATGGTGGTCTCCGGAATTAACTGACTTAAAACGTAAAGTAAATAGAGCACGTAGATTATTCTAGTATGTTTTTGCATATTCTGAAATATTATGGTGATTTCTGACGCATTCTAGTCCATTCTGATATAGCCTTCTGCAATCTAGTATAATCTTGTATATTCTGATATGACATAACATATCAGAATATACAAGATTATACTAGATTGCA
>JAQQRL010000145.1:303-14774 GCA_028453745.1 Agapostemon virescens | reverse complement strand
CCAGCAATAATCTCTGAATGATCTGAAAATTTAATAATAACTACACGATTAGCAAATTAAATAGAACACTCGCTGATTTTCGAATATTTCCATCGTCGTTACAAACTGGATTAACGATCCAGCAATAATCTCTGAATGATCTGAAAATTTAATAATAACTGCACGATTAGCAAATTAAATGGAACGCTCAATGATTTTCGAATATTTCCATCGTCGTTACAAACTGCATTAACGATCCAGCAATAATCTCTGAATGATCTGAAAATTTAATAATAACTACACGATTAGCAAATTAAATAGAACACTCGCTGATTTTCGAATATTTCCATCGTCGTTACAAACTGGATTAACGAACCAGCAATATTCTCTGGATGATCTGAAAATAAAGAAAATTGCAGAACCAGCAATATTCTTTGGATGATCTGAAAATAAAATATTTTCAGACCATAATGACTCACGAAACTGTTCGAAGTCATTGGAGTAAGAAAATATTATTTTTAGACCGCGTCTAGAGATTTTATTTCACCAAACATGTATTCGTGGAATAATTCATTCATTGCTGTTGGACGAAGGATCTTTGTACATTTATGGGATACATATATCTTTAACAAACAAAGGAATCGAAAATGAATATTTTTTGAAATTTTGTTTTTTGCTGCAATAAATTTTCTCGACAACGAAATCAATATTTTCTTCGTCCTAATAATTGAAAAATAAATAATGCAAACAAGCATTTTAATCTTCTCGTTGTATTTGATAATTTATAAATCATAGGTGATAAAAATTTTATAATTTTTTAGTTAAAGCCAAGTCTGTATTGCATTTAACTAAACTTTCTGATGCCAAGTGTTTGAATCGTCATGAATGTGAAAAAATTGCAACTGAAATTAATTTTTATTGTCTTTTTTTCTTTTTATACAGATGTTTGAAATGTGTCTTCTCAACTATCGGCTGGTTATACTAGACGGTGCCTTTCTAGTTCATACACCGGGTATCAAACGGAAAACGGTAAAAGTTGACACGGCGAAGCAGGAATATTTGAAACCTCACGAAAGGAGAAACGCTCGGATCTATCAGCGTGTAATTAAACAATTATTGAAAGAGTATCCTCCTAATCGTAAATGCGCGCACTGACACGCTAAACAGAGATGCAAATTCATCATGGTCGATCAAAGTTACTTTGATACCGGATACGAAAGAATTTTTTAATACTTAATATACGAAAGTTATTACACCGTATTATTAATATCATTATTTTTACAAAGTACAATATGGAACATAATATATTTTAATTCAGTCCTAACGAATTCCTATTAGATAGGAAACGAATTGAAAGGATACGCTTACATGAACATATGTAATTTACATGTAAAATATAAGAAGTAATAATAAATGATTACTACAAACAACAATGTACAATTGTCCTATATATCCATCTATCTATCTGTCTATCTACATATAAATATTTACAGATATAAAATGTGTATAAAAAATCACAATGAAAATGATAATTTTTTTATTAGCAAAAATTACAAATTGTTAATATGATAATTTATTTGTTAACAGAAATTACAAATTGTTAATATGATAATTTGTTCATCAGCAGAAATTATTAATTGTTAATACGATAATTTGTTTGTTAGCAGAAATTACAAATTGTTAATACGATAATTTATTCATTAGCAGTAATTACAAATTATTAATACGATAAGTTGTTTATTAGCAGAAATTACAAATTATTAATAACTGATTACGCAATATTAACTATTAATAAATGGTTACCTATTATTTAATTAGCAACATGTAGTAGCGTTAAAAAAAACGTGTCCTTATCTTTATTAAAATATGAATTGTAAATTTGAAACTCGTAAAACAATCCATACACGCGTAGATTTATGTCACTTCCAATTTAGAGGGTTTTACAATTTTTCCGTGAATTAATTAGCGCAATTTGAAGAATTTATTAATATCGAATTATTAAAATCAATAAGTAACAAAACAATTTCTATCTGTCCCCTAATGTTTTAGAATTAATAACGAACCAATTTTATTTTTCATAAAGATCCCTTGTTACTAATTGTACATTATAATCTTATCAATTTATCATTCTCAGATGTACAATCGGATTTCTAATAAAATATTAATCTCGTAATCATAGCTGCAAACACTTGCTCATTGTACATGTTCATTAATTCGATACAGTTATAAATAAAATGTACAAGCGAATGCTTTGTAATCGAGGTTAATCCGTACTATTTTTTATAATTTCATTTCTTACCGTTTCGTGCACACATATTTTACAGTTTCATACAATAATTAAAGATTTACTGCCGTTAAAATGATTCCAAACGTACGATGCAATTTCAATAATTAAATGAGCATACGTACACGTAGAATCGATATTACATTGCAAAACATTTATCATTGAAGTGATTATAACGTGCCTAGCGTACATTTGTACTGTATCGTGCTGATTGTATAACTAAAGTATACGTTATTGTGCAGTAGCAATGCATATATAGTAAAATACTTGCTGGCGTACAATTGAATCCAAGACCGATGGTTAGATTTGAACGAGCACCGAAGGGAAAACAATTAACGCGGTGGGTTCCACTGTCATTCCTACCAGGATTGAATGTAATTACTAATTACCAGGGGAAAAAAAAAAGTTGAGCGACGTTACATCAAAAGCACGGGCGCAGTCTTCGACCGGTGGCGTGTGCTAGCAAGAAGGTAGTTGGAAGTTGTGTTCTAAAACGTGGTTTCAGTGGGTATTCGTTCAATCAGATTTTCGTTTAACGAGAAATCTCCTCGCCAAGCAATCAACGAACTTGTGGCTAAATGTAAACGAATAAATATAAGCGTAGGAACAATGAATATATTAATGAATGTGTCGTCGGCTTTTTGGTCGACGGATGTTTGGTTACCGCCTAACGTAACATGGGACGATATCAAACCGAATTCAAAAAACAAATATGCAGATTATCAACACTTAATTTACCCTTTGCCAATGGCACTAATCCTTCTGGTGATCAGATATGCCATCGAAAGGTAATAATCGTTCTATTATCTGTCTACATTTTTTTTCTTCGAATTTCATCTTTTGTTACGTGGAGTCTTAGCGAGTTTCTTTTCGATTAAGGTTATACTACATTTATTTAATTGATTGCTTTGCAAAATGTTTTTTCCATCGGGTTCTTTTGTATAATAAAATTGTTGAGTATGTTGCTGTCAATTGGATTATAAATATGCAAATATGATATATAGTAATCATATATATACTTCAATGCGCATACATATGTACTCTGTTGATGTATTTAGCATTATATTGTTGAATGAATTGTATTAAATAATGGTTGTTGTCGCAGGTATTGTTTCTCACCATTTGGAAAATCCCTTGGTATAAAGAATACAAGAACAAAGAAAGCAAAGCCAAATGATATTTTAGAGAAAGCTTATATTAGTCGAAAAACTAAAAATAATATGCAAGTAAGTATATTACGCTTTGCTATTGCTTACGAGAATTCATGTGAATAATCATATATAGATTACACTAATCAAATTTTGTTTGCTAGTTAGTACGTTAAGCAAAAGTCAATTTCAGTTTAGTCTGCAATTAAAATAATAATCTTAAATAGTATATGAAAAAAACTTTTTACATTTTTCAATGATACAATATGTCGACCGATAAATTATGTTATGGCTTTCTTTTTTGTAAGTGGATGTATTTTTTAGATCCTGGCACTGGCTAAACAACTAGATTGGTCCGAACGGCAAGTAGAAAGGTGGCTTCGATTGAGACGTACTCAGGACAAACCATCTACGCTTACAAAATTCTGTGAAAATAGGTCAGTCTTATACTATACAAGTTTATTGCATTTGGAAATTTTATACAAAGTGTTCAATGTATTTGATGTACATATTATTTACAGTTGGAGGTGTTTGTATTACACGTACTCCTTCATTTATGGTCTTATAATTTTATGGAATAAACCATGGTTGTGGGATATAAAGTATTGTTACTATAATTATCCATATCATCCAGTTTCCAATGATGTATGGTGGTACTATATGATATCCATGGCATTTTATTGGTCATTAAGTTTCTCCCAGTTCTTTGACGTTAGAAGAAAAGATTTTTGGCAAATGTTTATTCATCATATAGCTACCATCTTATTAATGTGTTTTTCATGGGTTGGAAACTTAACCAGAATCGGTTCCCTAGTATTATTGGTGCACGATTGTGCAGATATTTTTCTAGAAGTAAGTAGCATACATATGAGCAAACGTATATAAGCAGAAAGTAAAAATTGATGTATTAATCTCTACATATATGTATTGTAGGCTGCAAAGGTGACTAAATACGCTAATTACCAAAAACTATGTGATTGTATATTTGGTATTTTCACAGTTTTGTGGATTATTACACGTATTGGTTTTTATCCATTTTGGATAATTTATAGGTATGTAATTTAAAATTTGTATGTAACTTAAAAATCATTTGTATTATTTTTAACCTGAAAATTATATTATATTTTATAGCACGTCGATAGAAGCACCTAAGATAGTACCAATGTTTCCAGCGTATTATATTTTCAATTCTCTTTTAATCTTATTATTATTCCTTCATATGATCTGGACGTATCTAATTCTTAAAATCGCATACAACGCTTTCTATGCTGGTCAAGTACGTCATATTACAGTAAATCCGTATTAAATGTACTGTAAAGTGTTTTCAGTTTTATTCAAGTATATGTAATTTTACAGATGGAGGGTGACATTCGTAGTAGTAGTAGCGAAGATATTTCAGATGCGTCCATGGATTGTACTTCATTAAATAATACTACCAATTATACTAACAAATTACAAAAAACTATCAATTATTCTAAAGAATAACTTTCTAAAAACGAATTTATTGTACCAGTAATAAGGCAAAAATCCAAATATTTAGCCAGGCGCTAATTTATTTCAGCAAATATAACGAAGCCTTGCATTTATTACGAAATAATAAGTCGAATCTTTGATGAAGTTAGACACAGATTGGGAACTTATGAACTGTTCACTTTCTTTATCACTATTGATATTTTTTAAAAGAATTTAGCGCTTTTATACAATATGTGAGAGGTCACACTTATCTTATATATAAATGTCCATTCATTGCTTTAAGTATTATTAAGTACGATAGAACGAACATCGAGAACTGTAAACTACACGTCTTATTAATTGTGTGATTTATTTATACCTATCGAATTTGAAAACTTAGCGAATTGTATCTCTTTCTTTTTTAAGTGAATTATGATTACTTAGTTAAACAAACAATGGACCAAAGTTTGAAAATATTCATTACCTGTACTTTCCAGCCTTCTCAAGGTCTAGTAATTGATTATGCTTAAAGACAATTATTTATTCTCTTGTACTTTACAAATGTCAAATGGTGTCTTAAGATTTGTAAATAAGAAGCTAATAATTATATCACTTATGAGTTAATCTTTTTTACTAATCCGCCCCATAACATAATGCTTCACGTTAAAAGAAATGTGATTTCTTCTGTATGATAAGATGTGTACATGAAGTCCTAGAATTAACAAAATGAATTCATATTGTGCGATTTCCATTTTATATTAGGATCTGTACATTATTCATTTAAGATATGAAGAACAAATATTCAATATTATGTAAATGAAAATCTGTACAAAACATACAGTAATTTATTTACATATAAATATGTCAAAATAATACGGATTACCTTGGTATCATTTACTTTTCCCCTATACAAAAATTCTATTATTTATTAAATTATTTCTATATTACTAATAATTACATAGTATTCATAATCATTTCTAAGTTACTCGACAAGAAGTAATGCATCATGTGGATGACAGTTTCGTGTTTGAAACTAGCGCCACTTATGTAATCAGATTAATCGCCATATTAGAGAGACAATTCTCAGTCGCAATGATTCCACTCTTAAAATATTGTTTCATCATGTTTCGTTGGATTTTCTTCGTTTTTGGTAGCCACTCTTGCTTTCTTCTAAGTCCAACTGCGGCACGGAAAGGAGGTCACCTTGGAGTGTCATTCAAATTTTAGCGGGGTTTGGTGCTCCATCGTGTTTCGATTTTTTTAATATTTTTTACTATTTCTAAGTGAAGATCTTGTTAAAGAAGTAAAAATGGGAGGAAAGTGGTCGAGTATGGATCCTTCTCAAGTTGAAGTACCGGAATTAGAGGCAATGTTATCAAGAGATCCGTACTTGAAGCCCTATGAACATGAGTTTCGTAAAAGGTATCTTATTCTTTAATTAATAAAGTTATATGTTGTATGAAATTAGATTTCTCAATTTGTATTCCTCTGTCATTATTATTACGAATTGTTTAATGTTTTCTTTTCCCAATTATTAATTATTTGTTACGCTACAAATCGAAATTAATTGTTATCAAACGTGAAAGCATGGTAATCACGCAGTTCTTGGATTTATTTTCTGATTCAATCGATCGTTTTATTTGTCAGATATGCATTGTTCAAAGATTACGTTGAAAGAGTAGAATCTGGCGATGGCAGTCTGGAGAAATTTACAAAAGGATATAATAAATTTGGAATCCATGTAAATGAAGATAACAGTGTGAATGTACGAGAATGGGTACCTGGAGCACAAGAATTATTTTTAACAGGAGATTTTAGTAAGCAATCTAAAATTACATATTGCATATAGATGAGAAATCTATTCTTTACTTTAGTGAGTTATAGTATGCCAAATCAATGTTGCATTATTATTACATTCTCTAAGAAGTTCATTATTTGATTCTTCATATTTAATATTTAACTTCGTTTAAATCTGTATGAATAAAAATTCTAAATTTATGAATGAAATAAAATGTCTATAACAGCAGTTGATTATCAAAAGAATTATATAAAAAATCTATTCTAATGATTTACTTTTCAATTTTTAGATGATTGGAATAGAACAAGTAATTCATTTAAAAAATTAGACTATGGGAAATGGGAATTGCATTTACCTCCCCTCGCCGATGGTAGTTGTCCTATAAAGCATAATTCAGAAGTGAAGTTAATTGTAAAAGATAAGAATAATGAATTATTGGAACGGATAAGTCCGTGGGCTTCGTATGTTACACAGAACAAAGCAGAGAGCTTGTTATATAAACAACGTTTGTGGCATCCATTGCCTGAAAATGTATGTAACAATATTTATATATATTTCTGAAGTAGTTTTGTAGTAATTATAAATTATTTAAAATGATATTCGTTTTATTCAGGTTTATAAGTTTAAACATCCGAAACCAAAGAAACCTAAGAGTCTTAGAATTTATGAATGTCATGTTGGCATTGCAACTCAAGAACAAAAGATTGGTACATATTTGGAGTTTGCTAAAAATATTATTCCTCGCATTGTGAAACAGGGATATAATACTATACAATTAATGGCTGTCATGGAGCATGCTTACTATGCTAGCTTTGGCTACCAGGTTTGTCTATTTAGATATTAGTTTAATACTTTCATACTTGATAATCATAAGTTTTATGTATAGTCATCTGTAATAATATTTTAACACTTTTAAGCAGCTAATAAGTTCTTCAGTATTTGACCACATGCTTTGAATTTTTTTGATAAATTAGAACAATAATTTTCTACATGACATAAAACAGAAAATTAAAAAGAATTGCAGTTAATTGCATAATACAATAAAATCCATAAAATCGCTTAATGTCTTTACAATATTATGTTAAACCTATTTATTATTGTTATAAGTATAATAATGATTGTTTTCTGGCTGATTTAATAATAATTTGTGGGTTATGCTGAATTTATACGTATTTATATAAGATTTAATTAATTTTCTAAAGGTGACCTCTTTCTATGCTGCCTCATCTCGCTATGGTACTCCAGAAGAATTAAAAGAATTAATAGACACAGCACATGAACATGGTTTATACGTTTTGTTAGATATGGTGCATTCTCATGCATCTAAAAATACTTTGGATGGTTTAAATATGTTTGATGGTACTGATAATTGTTTCTTCCATTCTGGTCATCGTGGAGAACATCCTCTTTGGGATAGTAGATTGTTCAATTATGGAGAGTACGAAGTACTGCGATTTTTACTTTCGAATTTACGTTGGTACATCGAGGAATATGGTTTTGATGGATTTAGGTACTGATCTTTAAAATTTGTTTCATCAAAATCTACCAATTTCGTCAATTACAATATATTATATTCATGCAGATTCGATGGTGTAACATCAATGTTGTACCACTCAAGAGGATTTGGACAAGGTTTCAGTGGTCATTATGATGAATACTTTGGTCTTAATGTTGATGTTGAAGGCTTAGTCTATTTAATGCTTGCAAATCACATGTTGCATCGTTTGTATCCAGACATCACTACAATAGCGGAAGATGTCAGTGGAATGCCTGGAGTCTGCAGGTATTAAATATGTATATATATTTATAAACCACTGTTACATGATTTTTGCAGATCTTTATAAAACATTTAATCATTTCAAAATTATGTTCACATTAAAGTATTTTAATGTTAACAGTATAATAATTATTTTTCATTAATATTAAAGGCCAGTTGAAGAAGGTGGATTAGGATTTGACTATCGATTAGCTATGGCTATTCCAGATAAATGGATTAAACTTTTGAAAGAAACGAAAGATGAAGATTGGAAAGTTGGCGAAATTGTCTGGACATTGAGTAATCGAAGGTGGATGGAAAAAACTGTAGCTTATTCGGAGTCTCACGATCAAGCACTTGTTGGTGACAAGACAATTGCATTTTGGCTCATGGATAAGGAAATGTATACACATATGAGTACAATAAGTCCACCAAGTGGAATCATTAGTCGAGGAATTGCACTTCATAATCTTATTACATTAATTACACATGCGCTAGGAGGAGAAGCTTTCTTAAATTTCATGGGTTTGTTTTCAAATCAAATTATGCAGCTCACAATATTTATTATTTTAATGCACTATTTAAAAGATTATAAACTACTAGGTAATGAATTTGGTCATCCTGAATGGTTGGATTTCCCTCGAGCTGGTAATGGAGATAGTTATCATTATGCTAGACGACAATGGAATTTGGTAGACGATGATTTATTAAAATATAAATATATGAATAACTGGGATCGTGCTGTGAATACTCTTGAAGAGAAATATGGATGGTTACACGCTCACCCTGTAAAGACTAAATACATATTTTTATTGAACAGAATATTTATTAGAAGTGTGTGGAAACCCGAAAATGTTTGGTATTTAATGATCAAGACAACAGTGAAAGACAAACGGAATCCCAATATACTCGAGAATCCTAAAATGTTCGAGAATCTATCCTGAATGAAGTTTTTGCACATCTCTAATATTTATATATTTTAATACGTTATGTGGTACCTCAAATAAAAAATATTAATTTTTACAGGCATACGTTAGTTGGAAGCACGAAGATGACAAAGTAATCGTTTTTGATCGTGCTGATCTTATATTTGTTTTTAATTTCCATACAGAAAAATCATTTCCTGATTATACTATTGGTGTAAAAAATCCAGGAACTTATAAAATTCTTTTAAGCAGCGATAGTAAAGAGTTTGGCGGTAACGATCGTATCGACACAAGTGTGAAACATTTTACGATGCCAGAAGGATATTCTGCGTATTCAAACAGAATGATGATTTACATTCCTTGTCGAACTGCAGTTGTCTATGGTCGAGGTATATTCATTATATATAATCATTGTGTGTACATGTGCGTGATTGTGTGTGTGTGTGTGTCTGTATATATATTGCTATTTACCATATGTAATAATTGTAATTAATGTTGATCTTTTACTTTTAGAAACGTGATTACATTTGATGGGCCTAGCCGATATAAGAACTGATATTATGTCCTATGTACAAATAGAATGAAATTATTTTTGTACCAAAGTTTTCAACCAAAATCTTTTTACAAAGTTAGACTCATAGAAAAAGTACAAATTTTTTTGGAAACTCAGACTTTTTACTATATTATACTTCAACATGAACACACATTTATTTATTCAGAACATGTTCCTATGAAATCACAATACTCTAAATTATACCACACTTAATACATATACATATATTTACTCATTAATCTTCTAATGTTAGAAACTATATTAATTAAAAAATGTTATATAAAATTATATATTGTTCTAAATTAAAGAATTTATATGTTTAGATACTATGTTTTTAGCATCTACAAATGTTTTTAATAAAATGGGTATGTTTTAAATTGGTATTATAATTAATTATAATACATTGATAGCAATTAGTTTAATTTGTTTCCCTAACATTAATCATTTAAAAAATAATTTTTGTGATATATAAAAAGAATATAATAAAATTATTTATTTTATAAAATTGTATAATAAATAAAAAGTTATATCATATTGTGTAATATGTACTATATAGTACATTTTTCATAAATCTAAAAATAAGTTGCATTCTATAGAAATAACATTAGTTCTATTAGGTTGTGTCAGCCCCCTTTTTAATAAAAATGATAGGGATTGGTATTTAGACAATAAGAATTCACATAGTTTTTATAATCTATTTTCAAATTACATTAAATTTTTTGTTCATGTATTGTTAAATTCTAATTCATTGATATCATAATCTTCCATCTTTTTCTCTAAGATCCACCATTTATTTAAGAATCCTATATCCACTATTCTTTCATTAAATGTTATATACTGTGGTTTTAAATAAGGGCAGAGTGTTTTATACAAGGAACATGCTCCGTCGTAGTTGTCTATCCACATTATTGAAAAAATACCAAAATTTAATCGTCGTAGAATTCCTTCATTATGACATTGTGCTAACCATTTAATGTGATTTTCAGATACTGGATTTCGTATTGATTCTCCAACTTGTATTAATTTTATAGTATTTTGTAATAATTGTTCTTGAAAGCTACATTCATCTGGGTTAAATTTATTTAAACATATACAAGACGCTGTAACTAATAAGACATACTATTAATTAGCAATAACATAGTAATTTCATCTATTACAAAGAATACATACGAATGGCATACGTTGTAGCTTTCAGTGGTCGCTCTTTAGATTCTTTAACAACATTTTCTGCAACTTCTTTATAATCTATATAAACATTTTTCCAATAACGTCCTAAAAGTACAGTTTCATGAAACGATGTTTTCTATAATATATTTTTATAATTTATCTATATATCACTTACCCCATCTTTCAAGAAAAGTTCCTTTAAACCTTTCTGGTGTTTCAAAATTTTCTATTTTTTGTGAAAGATTATTGATTGAATTTTTTAATTTTGAAGTAAATTTATAGTTCTGTAATTGAGTAACCTGTCTGTAGCTCATTTTGGTCAATAATTTATAATGTTAAGTGTACTAAAAATGTAATTTTAGACACAATATACATTGCATTTCATTCCTACACGCTTTGTTACAAATTACATAGGTTAAGTTCAACAGCTCGAAAAGATGTAGGTTAACTTCAACAGCTGATCCTAGTTACTTAAGAAAATACATGTTAAAAAGTTAAAAATTGGATAAATTTTAATTTCGATTACTACAATTATCGTGATACTTAATACGACAACCAAATTAAATAAAACACTGTGAATAAATAATTTTATTAGACCGCAATTCCGGTTAAAACGCTCTATCTTTCTACCGCGACCGAACTACGCACAATAACGAACTGAAACTTTGCCTGAATCGGCTGAAGAAATCTTTCATGATGTTTGTAAAGTTTCAGGAAACTGGCATTCCAGAGGCCTCCAGAAAAAATTATGATATCAACCTCATTTTGGCCATTTTTACGATTTTGTCGGATGCGAAATTTCAAAGTCGCGCCACAATCGCAATTGGATCATGATCGACTTGAACTTGGCAGGTATACTGATTACGCTTCCAGGAACGTTTATTCGAAGTTAGAAAAGAATCGGAGACCCAAAGTTCTTTTTGGCCATTTTCGGAACCCCTTCGGGAATACTCCCCAGAAATGAACTACTCTTTGTTTATCCGTCACGGCCATATAAATAATGTTACCGATATGAAAGAATTCTTGAACCTGCTTCACATGCAAAATTGCAGCATATTGTATGCAGAACTTGGAAGTTACCGACTTGAAAAAATTTCTGAAATTTTATACCGACACTGTTGCATTGGTCGCGCATTATTTGTGTCATTCGGGTTGTATAATTGCTCACAGGTGGCGCCACTAAACCACCAGTAGAAGTAATATAAACATAATAAAAATAAAACCAATTTCTTTTAGGCATTTTAAAAATGCTGCTTGCAAACATTTTGGTATGCGAAATGGAACTATTTACGAAATGTGATTTTAATCGTGTTATACCGGTTTTCAGATTCGTTCCAATAATTTCGAGTAGTGTCGGTATTACTGATCGTTGTTTACGAAGCTTCCATATGGTAAGTATTCCTGTGTCTCATCTGAGACGCAACGTTCACATATGTTGGTCAGGTTGCAGAATTGTTTATAAAAACTTATGAAAATTCCTTATGACAAATTTGTAATTTTAGCAAAGTTCGTTAGAGTATTTGAGCATTCTACTCAGAATCGATAGTCCATGCAGAGTTTACATGAAATTTAAATCTTCGTCCTGCATGCATAACTCTCGCGAGATTCTGTTAATAGTGTTAAAAACAAAAGCTATTAATTTTGCGTAAATACGTAAATTTGAGGCTTTACAATCTAAAATTAATCCGTTACCTAACCTAAACTCAAATTCAAATCGACTGAATAGGTCTGGTTACCAATCAGTTTTTCATCAGTGTTTATGGTAATATCGCACGAATCCGTTTCCGGTGTATCATAAAGTCATACTAATTTTTTCTCGAAACTAATTCTAATTTATCCTATCGAATGAACACAAAAAGAAATAAAGTATTCAGAATATTCTGTATTCCAAAACAATATTTGCAAGAGTTTTGGGTCTGCGAACTTAATAAAACCGAAGCGGGTTCTGTTCCTTGCTAAAAATGCTGCAGGTTCTGTTTCATGCACAGGTGGTGCAGCAGTTGAAGCTGGAGAAGAACTTCTTTGAGAACATTTAAATAATTAAGGAGATAATTAAAAATAACACGTTTAGATATTAAAAAAAAAAAAAAAAAAAAAAACGTTTATTTTAATTACATGTCGAAAAGAAAACCAATTAATTTAATTCGCATTCGATGACGCGTTACTGTTCTTGCAGTCTATACTGAATGGGCATTGATCCAGGGTACGAAGGAAGATACTCTCGTGTAGACATCAGGATATCCAATACCGCAAGGACGACCGTAGGAAACGATACCAACTTGGGCGCCATGGCTGACAAGAGGACCGCCAGAGTCACCCTAAGATGTGCAAAAGAAATTCAATTAGAAAGGTATACATATCCCGTTCGTTGAGTATCTCTTCCTCAGCATCGTTAACAAATACTCCCGTCTTTCGTACAAATCGCGTTTCCATCTCTGCAACATCACGCTGAAACATTAATCCTTTCCCCTACGATTCAACTTCCGGTTGCAGCGATTCAAATTTCTTTGAGAAGAAAATTTACAAGTCTCGTAATTTTACATTAATACGTCGACGAGCCTTGCCTATTTCATTCGTACAAACGGTCAGAATTATTACTACTTATTGTAAGGTACTCGATAACGAAGTTTGCACTATACGCTATAATTTCATTTATTTGAGAACGAATAAATTAATTAATAGTGCAAATAATTGTATTAAAATCGTTTTTAGCAAATGCCGACGGCAATACCGAAGATTGTACGCGCCTCACTCTGTCTTCGGAAATTCGTAACGCATAAACGAAAAGCAGGCAAGAAAATACGAAATTCGACACGCACACCACGTGCGACGAACTTGATACAATCCTGCAATAAATCACGATAATCCCTCATTAACCGTCTCCCATTTCTTCGGGTGTACTCCTTCACGCACACGCCTTCTAGCACGCTTCTTACATTATTTCTATAACCAATTAAAAAACGCTACAATCCACCGTCTCAAACTACCCTGAATCAATCACGACAAAACCGAGGTGACGACGGACCGAACACAACAAGACTCATTAGACTATCTAGAAATCGCGAAGGAGACTAACTAGAAATCACGAATAAGACTAACAAGAAATCGCAGACAATACAGAAATCGCGAAGAACACAAATATTGGATGAAGACAGACCTCGCGAAAAGAACAGAACACGAATCATAGAAATCGCGAACATTCCGAAGTTGAAAATAAAGAAAGTCCCGAACATTCAGAAGTTGAAAATAAAGAAAGTCCCGAACATTCAGAGGTTGCAAATAAAGAAAATCGTGAACATTCCGACTTAGAAAATAAAGAAAATCGCGAACATTCAGAAGTTGGAATAAAGAAAGTCGCGAACATTCCGACTTTGAAAATAAAGAAAAACGCGAACATTCAGAAGTTGG
>JAQQRL010000141.1:0-14818 GCA_028453745.1 Agapostemon virescens | reverse complement strand
ATTAGAATTGAATTATAATTGAATTGTATTATAATTAGAATTGAATTATAATTGAATCGACTGCAATCGATGTTTAACAGTCGAACCACGAAACCGGTCAAAACGACTGATCCCTACTTGCCTCTTTCGCTATAGTTATAAAAATGTATTAATTAGTAATTTTCCGATGTACTTCTTTAATGAACCCCATGTTGCAATAAAAATTTAATGAACTTTGAGTAGATGCAATTTTGTTATTATTAGAAAGCAATGTATGATAGTTCTGGAGTTAATCATTGAAGTAGGCGTAACAGCATAAAAGATATAAATTGTCTTTAATATCGCGTACCATTTTTAGCGAAGAAGATGCTACAGTAACTTTAGTTCCAAAGAAAGTGGTAAGGGGTTAAAATACGTATAAATGATCGCATTGTGAAATACGATTTTCCCAGATCGATTTGCGTTGTCGCGAGTTTATAACAAACCCATGGAAGTAAATCCCCATACTCCGATCCGGAGTGTGTTAAACGTTGGTTGAAAACGAGGGTAGCCGGCACCGTCGATCGATCCGCGGTGATTAAACGCAGCCGATCGATCTATCCACGGATAAATCGCTGCCATTTAGCTCTCGAGACGATGTTTTCACATTCGGTTAGTACGCCTTCATATGCGCCACGTAAAAGGAGGTCATGGTACAACCAAATAGCAATAATAACACCGCTATAAGTCCGTCCTGACACAGTAGGTTCTAAAACCTGGAGTTTGTAGAACCCGCCAGCATTCGAGCGTCATCTCTGCGAAACGAACCAAGTAACTCGATGCATCGGCGTGCATCTACAGCGTTGGTAAGTACACAGTCGGTAAAGAAGTACAACCGTTCCACGACATACCGAACGCGTATATAATGCAGACAGCGAACGTCTCGTCTCTGCACCGGATGTCGATATAGTACTTTTCCACCCTCCCGATGCTAATAGTTTTATACTTATAAACTAATAAAGATTGTATACCGTTGTAATAATTAATTCATTTCTTTCTGATTTCTAGTCACTGAATTACCTTCGCAGGAAAACAAAAACAAAATTCATAAAACATTAGAAAACAAAAACAAAATTCATAAAGGGTTAACATTAGAACCATCGAGCACTAAACTCAATATATCCTGCTTTATAATAACGACAACACTACATTCGTTCAGAATTCTTGCAATATTCCCACGCAATTTTCCCGCGCAATATTCCCGCGCAATTTTCCCGCGCAATTTTAACGAATATATAAGAAAGGAGAATTTACAAATCATTTCCATCTGCACTTCTAACATTGAATGGTAGTTTGAGGACTTAACACTTTACCGACCGGCAGTCGATTAATCGACTTTTTGTTCCCAGCGCTTACCGACCGGTAACCGATTAATCGACTTTTTTATTTTCCGTTAGATTCGATTAGGTTAGACTGGTAAGTAGCAAGCAGCAAGCATTTCTTATTTTGTATTCAGATACTCGTTGCTTTGCTCTGAGAGCACCCATATTTTTATACAGTTTTTAATTTTACCAGTTTTACCAGAGCATAAGAAAAGCGCATATATTCCCGCGCGACAGTCTAAGCCGAAATCGAGTCAGTGTCTCGGACGATTTGCGGCTGAGTGGCCGGTGAGAAGGGCATAGGATTCTCGAAACGTTACCGGTCGGTAAAGTGTTAATTACAATCATTCGTAATGTACAAATTGTTTCGAACAATAGTCCGATAATTTTCAGTGTCTCCCCAAACGAACCATTTGAATGCTAAGAGTTAAAAATGTTTTCAGCTCGATCCCATTTATTCTTGTAGCTTCTCTGAGAATGTAGCGTGCTTAAATAATTTATTAACAAATATTTGCAACACTTGAAACGCGTTGCGTCCTCTACCTATAAATTGGAACGCTAAATCTTCGAGAAGCTTGAGCGTTCTATCGTAGATGGCGCAGTAATCCTTTTCAACGTTATTGGGTTATGTATTAAAATATTAAATATTTGTAATAAACGCAGTATGCGATAATTATTAGCATGCAACGTTGATCCTAGAGAATTTTTTGAACCGAGTAATGCCTACAGTGAAAATATTTCGTATAAATGTACGTAACTTTTCTGTAAAAGTTTGCGCCCTTTGAATCGTCAATTTCCGGAGTGGTGTATACGATACATGGAAGCACGTGGAGGAAGCATAATAAAATTGTAATCGGTAAATAATTGTTCTTCCTCTGAAAAATGGACGATTCGGAAGTTAAAATGGAAATCGACGACAGTGTCAAAGAGACCGATGCATCGGACACTACGGAACTTAGTTACGAAGAGAAATTGAAGTATGTAAATGCCATAGCTAACCCCATGGCACCGAAGAAGCTGACGAAAAAGATTTATAAATGTATAAAGAAAGGTATGTACCGTTAAAATGAAAAAGCTTGTCCGTAGCACGTTTTCCTACGTGTAGAGCTTTAATAATTCGTCTACAAATTTGGTAACTTGTAACTTAAACATTTCAGCTTCGAAGCAAAAGACCTATCTTCGAAATGGCTTGAAAGACGTCCAGAAGCATCTCCGTAAAGGAGAACATGGGTAACTTTGTTTTGGTCATAATAAAATAAGATTTTCATCATTTATAATCATACCTTAACGAACGATATTTTGTTTGATAGGCTGGTGGTCTTTGCTGGCGACGTGTTCCCTGTAGAAATTATGTGTCACTTACCGGTTGTGTGCGAAGACAAAAGCATTCCGTATTGCTACACTCCATCGAGACAAGATATTGGTAATGCGATGGGAGTGAAAAGGGGCAGCCTAATGGTGCTGATCAAAGAGCATCCAGAGTACAAAGACTTGTACGAAGAAATCAAATCCGTGATGACTACGTTGTCGACCCCATTGTGATCATACGCGTTGAATCACTGTAAATACAATAGATATATTCATCCGTAAACAAATATTTTCTCAGGGTCTTGAGCAACGAGTATTATCAACTATCGGTTCACAGATTGCCCATAACGACACATTTTTTTACACAATTCGTTGTAATCGTAAGAGTAATGTAAGTAAAAAAATAAAAAGTGTATAAAACGAAAATGCAATCGTTATTTGATCGGAGTTAAAAAATAGAAAAATAGTAACTGTACTGGATTGTTTGTAGTTTAATTAAAAATTAGTTTTATTTATCACCTGTGCATTTGAAAATAGAATATTAAAAGTTAGCTTAAGATAAAAATCATATTTCTCGAAGCGGCATGCATACATACGTATATACAGCTTTGCTTTTTATTTCAAGCGGGTAAAATTAAATTTGAAATAGACATCATCGTTTGATCTCGATCACGATCAAGATTAAAAATCGTTTTGGATTGTCAGTCGAGACTTCCGAACGATTGCTTGTAGTTTCAATTGATAATTTTGTTTCTGAGCGTGACTTCTAGCTTGTAAAATCGAAAGTTATCAGAAAGATTATGTACCAATCGTGTTATCAATCGTATATCAGCGTAGGGTTCAAATTTAAGAAATCGTATTTGAAAAGACAACGTGTTTTGCGGTTGTCGAAATATAAATCTTACCCGCGTTAATCAGTGCGTAAATCGCATTGTCGTTCGAATGCAGCGTTCTCTCCGTAAGGACGCAAGACACGGGAAACGCGACGAGACATTCGGGAGCAGAGGAGGCTGTTACCGCTTCGTCCTCATTGGCTGACGACTCGTCGAGCCTCGCGATTGGTACGATTACCGGGATGGTGGAGATGAAACGCGACGTTACGGAGGGAACGCTGCCCATCGACACGATCGAATCGTAACCGTACGACGAATATTTCCATTTGTTATAGTTGAACGTTTTACTCGTCGATCACGGAATACGAAATGCTTTGACAATCTTATAATGTCTGAAACGACTTAAGCTATGCTTAAACTCTGAACAAGACCAAGTTTACTTATTACCGACCGAGCTGGCAACACATCGCAAATACTTTCTACGGATCGATCAGTTTGCACGATTCGAGAATAGATGTCGTGAACGCGACGAGCTAGGATTGGAGGGCTTGCGAGCACGGGTATGCTGGAAAAATTCAAACAAGAAAATCATGAGAACGCACCTAAGTACTTTGAGGAGGCAACAAGATCCTTGGTTTTTTCGCGAAATTGCGCTGGCACACACGACCATACGGTACACAAGATGATCGAGTACATATTAGAACTTCATTATCTTCGCCCTCTTGGAAAGTACGAAAAAACTTGATCAGCCAAAATTTCTGCACATTTTCGAAATCAGTACTTGCATGTACTGGGCCATCTTATATGTCAGGAAAAAGGAAACTCTCAGTCGCCCGCAAACGCCTCTATCGCACACACACAGACACACACACGCGCCGACAATGATGTAGGATGTTGCATTCCAATTCGATGCTTCAGAAAATCGATTACTTTTTTTAAAGAATCGAACATCTCTAGAATGACGATGATCGGAGGGCTTCCCTCAATGTCTCTCCCACGATCGCGACTAAAATACACACGAAATTGAAACACCGTCGTTTCTCTATCGTTTTACGCGTGCGAATCTCTGTCCTCGCACCCTTAAATTCTACGATGACCAATGTCAGTACAAAATATACATTCACGAGCGACGAAGGACAACATTGACATCGAAATTGACGTAGCGTACAAGTGGGACGTTATTCTCACCCTCGCCGAAACAGACATGCTGCATACGTCGTTTCCTTTGGGGAATTTCAGGCAGTAACATATCTTACGACAGTACGTGTTTTGTTTCATTCGGAAATGTAGCGATGGGCTCGAGAGGTGATCCAACACGCCAAATAAATGGGGCACAATTTCACTACGTTTTCGGTGTTCTCTGCCCGTCGTCATTGTTTCTCAGGTTAGGTTTCAAATATCACAAAGTGCCGTACCCATCACTACTCGCTTGCGTACACACGGATTACACGGTGTAAAATTTATTACGGCAGTCATAACATATTTACGCATGTCTTCGAGCATTCTCCGCGTGTCGCGTTAAAAGAGATTCGCTTATATTTTTCCTCTCCTTCGCTCACCGGCTCTCATTCTCTCTTTCACTCGGCCACTCTTTTCTCAAACATGATTACGTATCAATGATGCGAATTCGAGTACACACTGGACAATCGCTCTAACGAAATCTACGGGATGACTGAAAAATGTTCGAATTCGAATTCGTTTTCAAGTTATTATCGAAATACATGAACCAATCAAAGCGCGGCTACAGCGAACGTGTCTTGACTCGACCAATGAGAACGCCACCCTCGAGAGGACCTGCCGCCGGTTAGTATTTTTCGTTAATAATTCGAAAACAAATACCGCGTACGGTATTTTCACGAAGGAAAAACTCTGCTAGAATAATTCGAACATTTTCGGGACATCCTCTACAAAATTAAATTCAAATTTTAAATGTTGAGTACGCGGATTCAAGTTCGGACAGTGAGAACGCCATCTTGACCGAACTCGCGCGCAGCTGCGGCGAAGAAATGAACTAACGAGTATCGAATGATCAAACACCGTTTAATTACCGATCGCTAACAGGTCGTTCCCCGTCTCGTTGAGAAATTCGAGGTTACGTTTCTTCCGAGTTGCGGGTACCAATTTGTGCACTTAGAAAATAGATTTCACCGGAATAATGTGCGACACGGTAAGTATGGAGTCGCCTTTACATGGAGACAAAGCTTCGCGCTAAACCCTATGAACGTTACACTCGTGACAAACTCTCTTTCTCTCGTTCGTAACCTAGATAAATAATTATTAATACCAGAATCAGTAATTCTAGCAGTAACCGTTTACCGTGATCGATATGTTGCAGTTATCAGACAATCGCTCGTCTCCATTTGCGAACGAGATACAGGATCCATACAACAGTATATTTATAGTTGACTAGATGCATCTAGATTTTCGGAAATTTTTATAAAAATATATGCTTCATCGAAGAAATACGTAATAATTTCGAATGGTTATCTTTGTAGTCTCGGTAATTGTAAAATAAAAAAATATGAAACCGATCGGTTGACCGGTAGGGCTAGGTGTCAGCTACCCCGGTAGATATGAAACGGACACGGAACGAAGAATTCCTAGTTCATTGGCGTTCCTGTATCTCGTTTGCGCTCGATCGAACTGCACGCGTGCCTACTTAAAGGTACTCGATAATAGTGATTCCGTGGATCGTTACAAAATGGTACAAATACGAGAAGTCTCCTAGCACTCGAAGTAATGGTGTGACCTCGCTCGTGTGTCAGGGAGAACAGAATGGTTGAAGCAGGGCCCGACATCGAATACCGTGCAAAATGACAATAAAAACGTAACAACGTCTGATGTTTCCTTACACGTCTAACAAAACGGTACCGCGTTTTGCCGGTATCGCTTACAGGCGCAATGTTTACGCGCTACTATCGGCTAAAAGACTATTGCTCGTTTCTTTTTCAGTCTAATACGCATCGATAAAACTGACGGTAATCGTTCGATCCTGTCGGACCTCTCGAATCGAGATCCATTTCCGCCGTGTTCCTCGCACGTTTTCCCGCGAAATCAATCGAAAACAGTTGCAACGTGTACACCCTCTGAACAGGTCAATAATGCTCGAGATTTTGATTGTTTCGTCTTTCAGGAAAGGTGAGGCGTCGCTTTGATTATTCATCGCAGCTTGCCGTTCTCACGCCTCGCTGCCTCGACGGGCAACCGGTGCTGCAGGCAAGCACGGCGGGTTGCATACGCTGCGGATGTAATCTCACAGTTGACGACTCGAGTTTCAACCCTTCACAGTAAAATATCGAATCGAAGATTCGGGATGAAGACGTGTAATTTATATAATACAATATTCGATTATTGTAAGTATCGTAATACCAAATTTTTTACAGTTAATTATAATTAAAAAAGTAATCATGATCAATGATTAAGTTAGTCATTTATCACGAATGAGATTACTGTTTGCCTAACACTGTTGTCAACGTACAGTTATTGGCGAACATACAGGTGTACAATAGATACAAATTTTCTTCATCTTCTTCGTCTTCTTCTAGAAGTAAATGGTAGCGCAATGGGTTAAGCTCAGGATGGACTGGAAATGTTAAAAGCCTCTCTGAAAGCACGACTGTTTGCGATTCAAAGTCCCCAGCATTATCGGCCGCGAGAAACCAGATCAGAGAAGTCTCGAGGAGGGCCAACATTGAAAGTATAAAAATTCTCTCCGGTACGATTTTAATGTCGACAAATGCAAGTCGCTTCGAGGAACCCGCGTGTCCGACGGACTCAACCGATCAAACAAGTGATACTTTTATATTTTGCTTCCTTCTTCCAGGTGGCAACGGTGCACCTTTGTAATCGGTTCTCGGTTTGTTTTTAATGGCAAAGACGTGTTGTCAACAAAAGGCACCAGCTTGTTTTTTTTTTATTTCGTTTTAAAAAAACGATGGACGCCCGTGTGTGAGACATCCCGTCGAAAGACAATAGCGCCGCCTGCATCGTCGTTCCAGCGAGACAGCGCGTAGGATGTTCACAATAGAAAAAATACACCAGTTCACAAGGAACAAGTCGTCGTGTCTTTGACTCGTAGAAAATCTACCGCCCGACTTCTCCGAGGTAAAGAACCGTGCGCGCCAGCTAAAGGATATCCGGTCACGTGCGACAAATATTTATAGAGGAGGAGAGCCCCGATCAGCGTTAACAGACGACGCGCATATGCCCTCTAAATGTTTCCCCTTCTGCTATTAAATGTGTCTTGATTCTTCTCCAGCGACTCTCTGAACGGTCGAATGCGTGACGTCGCATTATTCCCACTACCATTGCTTGCATGGTCGCAATATTTAGGCTTCGACGGTACACGTTATCGCTTAGCCAATGACTCGGGCCGTGCCTTCCCTACATTCTCCTCGTACAGTGAGTCGCTGGAGGGAAATCAGAAGGTTCAGAGGGAAGTGCAAAAACTTCATTCTGGTAACGCTGACCCCGGGATCTCAGGGTCGGGCGACCTCTTGATTTATCGAGGGGTATCGTGTGCATAGATCATCGTTTCATCGGTATTCTTCTTTTTTGCGGTAAATGTCTCTTAAGTATAAATCTGTAGCAGTATCAAAATAATAAAAGTGGTGCATATGAAGACCATGACCATGAGTAGGATCAGAATGAATCTGACGGAGCGGCTGACGCCGCTAGGCTGTTGTCATACGACCTGTTCGCCGGATTCTATCGACGAGTCGAAGAGAGGACGCTCCGCTTGAGGGTCGTTCGACGCTGAGGACGATGTGCCACCGTTGCCGGTGCTCTCTCTTCTCGTTTTGTTGGAGCCGGAGAAGCACAGGCAGCCGGACTGATTGCGATTTCTCTTCAGGGTAGGTTTGCTCTCGCGGTCCCGCTCCGCCAAACACTTTTGATAGTAGTCGTAGTCCTTCAAGTACCTAGTATTGAAGACGTTTCGATAATCTCTTGATTTATGTCTTATTTTACTACAGGGTAGATAGGACTGATTGCAACGAATCTTCTTACCATACTGGAGGCCACCGGTGCTCGTTCAGGTACTCTTGGTTCTCCGGATGAAGAAGGCGAACGCTCCTAGGGGACATCTTGCAGAGCTTATTATAGTTGACGCACAAATGGTTCATGCACCAGTCTGCCAACTGGTCAGCGTTGTGCAACTGTAATCAGCGAAACAGTAGATTTAACCTTGGAAACTGGAGGCCAGGTCTCTACGGATCAGGATGAAAGAAGTAACCTTGCAGGGCTCCAGCAGCCTCAAACAGTTCTCCACTGCCTCGTTTCCCTCGTTCTGAGACAGCCTTTCTAGATCCTCGATTACCCTGCTCTCGACTAAGTTCACCAGCCGCTGCAAACATAGCCGATTGGCCAGTTCTAAAAGGTTTAGACACCTGCCGGAAGAAATTGCTGGCACCTCGTCGGTGTAGAGGTAACACAGCAGCTTGTGGAACGTGTACTCGCGTACTCCAGGAAACACTATCTGTTTTTAAGGCGAAGATTCGATTAATTTCGTCCTGGCGGAACTTGATGAATATACCAAGAAGGAATACTCACTACTTTCGCGCTACTTTCACGGAAATCACCAGAGAACATAGCTTTCATTACGTCGCAGCGGGCAGTGAGAATCGCTTTGTGAGCTGGCACGCTTCCATCGTCCAAGTCGAACACCACGTCAGCGAACAATCCTAAGACAGTCACGTTTCAAGATCAGCAAGTAATAGCAGTTTACCTGGCCTCTATCCGAGACGTATCTTTAAGGAGGTATCCTGGATTCCAAGGCTTTAGAAATTTCTTCCGGAAAGACAATCAAACATTTTCACTTGGAAGATGAAACACTGGAATACCTTCCCTAAACACAGTTCGACTGGTAATTTTACAAAACCACAGAGTGTACCTTGTTCCAAACAGATGTCCTCTAGTCGTTGCCTCACCACTTGCTTGTATCTGTTGTTCAGTTCATTATTGAACTCTCTAGACTGCAATGTCCCTAACACCATCAACAACTGGGGCAGCTCTAGGAACTCCGCGGCTTGTCTGATCTCCTGTGATGAACAAAACGCTGGAATTAATCACCGTACTATTGCACTGTATTACCGTCATGGAGGATGGGGTATGGAGATCCTTTCTAAAGTTGAAGATACCCAGGTGGACGATCGTTAACCATCAAATGTAAGGGACTGGAAGCGTTTCCCATGCATCCGTGATCGTCTTATGGTCTTACCCACCGCACTAGGAAACGTGGGATACAAAAGTAGAACATGCCGGGATGACGACAACTATGGTAATGACCTAACACGGATTCTCTGGAATCGACACCCTGACAACTATGCGAGACACTACTACGTGCGTGTGCATGGGTGTGCCGGTATTCAGCGAACATATTTCACATTGTACTAACCAGTAGAAGCCCGATAGGAGCTGTCTGAAAGAATAGAGCCGCGTTAATTGCCATGTACCGTGATGGCGTTCATTTTAAAGACATCAGTTAAGCAACGATCATCTACGGAGGGTGAGATATCTTTCCGGCCAAGTAATACTTTCCGCAGTCGCGATTAAACATATCCTGCACCCCACATTGGCGTAATTTATACATTTTTATTTTTTTAGATACAAGAAACTTTAATGGACTAAAGTCAAATGGAACTCAAACAAATCAGTTTGTTGAACAACTCCTGACGGACACGTCTTCACATTCTCAAGAGTTCTAAATTAAAAATATTAAAACACGACGTGTTGAAAAATTAAAAGCGCATCAACGGAACGCAATTTAGCGACTCGGGTGCAGGGAATGTTGCCTATGCCAGGCGCAAGGTCCGCTCACAATGGTCTGGCCAAACCCTTATAGAAGGCTATCTGCAGAACGTACTTGCAGATCGTGATACCGCTTATCCAAGCTTCCCGTGTAAATGAACTGCAAGCATTGTTGCATAGCCTGCGGCGAGATCAGCTTCGACAGCGTCACCACAGTGGTCGGTTGTTGGTTTCCGTTTGTGCTTTCAGTCTGCAATTCATTTTATTCAGTTAGAACTCCAATAGTAACCGTTGTATCGTTTCAGAGACAATGCTGGACTCTTACCAGGCACACACGGATATTCTGGAAGGCAGGATGGTTCAATTCCCTCGTCGCTCCGGCAGACTTCCTCTGGTTGTCCATCGTGGGCAGCACCTGGAAGCTCGAGCGCCGCTTCAGCTGCTCCCAGATCCTGCCACAGAGTTTAGAACTTAAATTGGTATTCTACAGTAATAATTCAAATACTCTAAACTATGATAACTTCTAGTTTTATAATCCACTGTTCACTTTACTCTAATATTTGTTTTTTAATTAGTGAATAGACTCACTTCGAAGGTTTTGACTGGTCGATGCGAATCAGACACTCGGTGTCGTCGTTGAAGTCGCCGACAGTCGCCTCGCCGAACGTGCTCACCTGAAGAAGTTCATAGAAAATGTACCAGGATCATCTTCATCTAGGAGGACAATATTCGAAGACGTACCATGCTGGATTCGCTGGAGCTTCTAGGGGTCTGTTCGTGGACGAGTTCCATGGTGAGCAGCCGATGGAACGCTGGGGATGCAGCAGCCAAAAGACACCTATGGGCCGCGAACGTGCAGTTTCCAGCGATCAAGGTCACGTCCGTGTGCACCGGCTTCGTCCACAGCGCCTTCATGTTCTCCTCGTACGTGCTAACTGCTAGACAGAGTTCTGGGGGCGCTGGTTTCGGCGGGCAAAATGGGGCCTGCGAAAAACAGCCGAGTATAGTTCATACATCCACTAAAATATGCATAGGGTGTCCCATTAACTCCATCGTAAGCCGATATTTATATTAATTCTTCTTCCAGATGTAAATCGTCTTACTTGAAGCAGAGGCCTCTGCACCCTCTTGAGGTTCGTCATCCAGAACCGTTGCTGTCGTCTCGCGATCAGTGCGGCGCGTATGGAGTTCTCGAAGACCTCGTTCACACCATAATACGTGAACACGCTGGTTTCGTAATAGCAAACTCCCAGCTCCCTGGCGACGGCTCTAGCCTGGTCAGGCATCACCAGGTCGCTCTTCCTCGTCGCCCTGTTTCAAGCACGCGAAACCAGTAAGATCATTAAAATCAGGAACGGATCTAGAACGATCCCGGGAGACTGGGAACAGACTGAAAGTCACGATGAACTTTGAGAAGATTCCCCGGGGAGTCATGCTACATATGTCAAGGCTCGCTTAATCCCATTCCAGCCAGCGTCGTCGTTTAAATGGGACTCGACTTTACGTAAGAGACCGACGACGCCGAGTACCGAGGCACCAGCATCTCGGCTAAAGGTGCTAACACACTGGCACGTAACTTGCGACATTTTCTTGCGAGAGACGCTCGCAAAAAGCTTGCATACTTATCTGCAAACGTTATGAATTTATTATACATTTCTTACTGTCCAGTCTTTGAGAGTGAACGTTCCCAAGCATTGTAGCACTGACTTCGCCAGGGTGTCTTCGACATAGGTTTACAATTAATTTAGATTTGTAATATAATTTTAGTAGGATTTTAACACGTTGACTGCCGAGCGAATTTTACATGCTTCGAACAAGTTTAATTTATAGAAATGATCAGCGTTATTGAACAGAATTGTTAGCTACTGAAAACTGAAGTTCTCAGCGCGTACTATAATCTGATTAATTTTGGCAGTACTGCGTTAATGTTCACCGTGGCATTCAACGTGTTAAATTTAACTAGATAGCAAACGTATTGTTTGGAAATTTCGCAAATTACTTGCTACCATATCCAACAATCTAACCCAGTCTATAACCAGAATATTCACCTGACGAAAGGACTGCGGTCCCGGAAGTAGCTCAGATAAGTCTCATCTCGATACATGTACCGTAGGTCGTTCTTGCACCCCACCAGCAACACCGGCGTTTGAGGGCAGAACCTGCGGATCTCCGGGTACCACATGGCCTTGCAGTTCCGCAAAGACACGGGGTTCGTGATCGAGAAGCATAGCAACACCACGTCCGATCTGTAGAACGAAGGAAATCTCTTGAACTCGATACCAGAAGATCGCAGAAGATCTACACAGTTTTACCTGCCATAGGCGAAACGACGGTCCTTCTCGTGATCGCCAAACGTGTCCCACAGTCGCAGCGAGACGTTCACGTTGTCTACAACCTCCCAAGATCGCTCCAACACCTGCGAAAGCGATACAAGTTTCAAGATCCATACTAGATCAAAGATCACATTGATCTTTTATCTGGCAATGTTGCAGCCGACTTTAAAGTGAATTCGGCCATGTATAATACTACGATATAGAATACTGTAACAGTCTTTATGCGTATCTCTGAATGAGACTCACGTCCTTGTAGATCCTGTACTGGTCGATGGCCCATACGGTGGGTACGTGGGTCGTCAACAGTTGCGAGAGGGACACGTGCTTGTTGCAGGCCCTGGCGCAGATCAGTCTGGTCTTTCCGACCGCTGTGTCGCCGACGACCACGCACTTGACCAGCTCCTGATGCGGTTGTTCATTGTCCATCACCGACGATCACCCCTGGTCATCCAACGCGGCCGTCCAGGTGCCAGCTCGTCCGTGAAACGTTCAGCTACCTCCGCCGTCGGTGGAACCGCTGTCCTTCCCTCGGCTGAGCACGTCCACCACATCCGATCCTTGCCGAGGATCAGACACGGGTCCCGCTACCGTTCTGCTCTACGATCCTGGAACTGACCGAAATCCCAAGCAAAGTGAACGCGGGCACGCGATGCGGATGACCTTGGCTACGAATTCACGGAACGGGACTTAATCGTTGCGGATTATCGTGCGGCCTAGGCTACTGGAAAAGAAGGATAAAAAGACGAAACGACGGAAAGGGGTAGCCGGTCTCACGTGACCACTCGCAAAAGGGGGTGAATCGCGTGAGCGATTACCACCGGGGAAATTGTGTGACACACGCGCCAAACCTGTACAGCGACAACCATGCTCTTCCGCTTTTCGGGGGTGAGTTCTTGCTAATCGGTGCACGGAATCTGACCGAGACGTCTATCGAGCTCTAGCTTTTCCACGATTTACAGGTGTACGCCAAGACACAAGCTACGAGACACTTTGCTACCTGTCTACAACGCGGGAGACAACCGGTGAAATAATGGATAGAACCGTTTGATGGATTCTTCGGGGGTTCAGGTTTCCAAAGCTTGATCGATTCCGTTAAGGTATAGACCGCTTCTAGACTCACCCTGTCGTCTTCCGAGCGAACGGAGGGTAAATGTACAGACGCATTACCGTCGTGGCGCCTGAAATCTCATGCTATCGGGTTACAACACAGAGGATACAACGCGTATACGTGGTGTTCCGAAAAATATCGAGGAAACCTTGAAGACAGTGGTTTCTATTTTAAAAATTTTAGAAAATTGTCTTCTAGGGTTTGTCAAGGAGTTATCAAGGAAATACAGGAACGATCCCTATTTTTCTTTGATAACTCAAAAATGATTGAAATGAACTGCGCCAGGAATCTCCCATTTGAAATTTCATTGAACTTTGCGGGACACCCTGTACACGTGCACGCAGGATGCCTATTGATTTGACCTCGTAAACGTCTCCTCTATATTCAGTATCGAACCTTCGTAACTTCAGCCTCAACCTCGATATCACCTTAACCCTGAACCAACTCGTAGACGCCGGGCAACGAGAGAGCCAGCGACGCTTTTGGATGAGCCCTGCGATTCCTACCGACACCTTGAACCTCACCGACACCTCCAGCGTTGGATGCTTGCATCAATTTTCTTGGAGGATTCGCGACAAGAATATTATATGAGCGGAGCTATCTCGAGATCAACGGATGCGATTTTATTCACTTTCGTGGAGAAGCTCTGGGACACCCTCCTCTGATCAGTGGACTGCGGACGTTATGCGCTTATGGCAGAAATTGATAGATACTTGCTGATACTTTTAGTCTACCTTGGCATTAGTTTTTGCATTAACACTTTGGCTGCCACGTCACCCACATAAGGGTGACGCAATTATTTGTGCGATTTTTAAATGAATTTCCACGTTAATATATTCATTATATACAATCTGACAGTGGTCCAGGAAATGCAAGAAGGTTGGAGAACTACTGACTGTCATAGATTTTGTTCTTTCAATTTTTATTTCACTCGATAACTTGCTCCGACTTTATGCAATTTTTGTGGCTCCTGGTTTGGCAGTCAATGTGTTAATAGTTACTTATTCTTTATCGGTATACAGAACTTCTCAGTTGTTCTGTCTTTGGCTAGCAAAGCTGCGGATAGGGATGCAACTTAATTATACGAAGACTAGACTGAGGATCTTTATGCAAACTAAATGATTCCTGCGTCCTTTGCTAGGAGCAGGA
>JAQQRL010000140.1:0-14830 GCA_028453745.1 Agapostemon virescens | reverse complement strand
ACGGATTACGATCGATTATCGACGTCTCGCTGGCTCGCTCGATCGTCAGTTAGTATCTAACGTTCGACTGAGCTGGTTTCCGAAATTCTTTCTCGATCTTGCACCTTGCTCGCGTGATTCTCTCGCGTCTTTTGACCGGTATCGCGCAGTAAACGCTCCTCTCCGGATCCCTGAAATCGATGGGATAAATCACAGGACAATATCTATCTGGTTTAAGTGTTTATTTGCTGTTTCGAACTCTTAGTCGACACTTCGACGTTGTGCAAAGTTCCGTTCGTTTGTTGACGATCCCTACGGGAAATTAAAGCTATCGTTGTTAAAAGAAAGTGCAGCTCCGAGTTTTTTTGCCTTCCGATCCAAAACAAAGGAAAAATAAGAAATGTATTCTGTATGAGAGGTTATACATGGCACATGGCAAGCTCGAGTCTCTGCACGCTACGCACGATGTTCAACCGCGTTTCTCGGGGCCCGCCGCCCCTCCACGCTTCGCCACTCGACTCTCTCACTCGCTTATGGTGGCATGCGCCACGCACTCACTCCGCGCTGAACACACGCACTCCGCGCGCCACACACGCACACTCCACGCGTGTCGGACTCGATCACCGGCGGATCAGTCACCACAGTATTTTAAATTATGTCGAATGGATTTGAGCTTTTTCAAATTTTATTTATTCACTTAATAATCGCTATTATTCTAGTAGTGTAGCGTACATTTAAGCGTGAGCGCGCTCGTCGCGACTTCCGCCGATAGGTTTGGCGCTCAGTCGGTTGCCGGTCTTCTCGACATGTGCATGCGTTATCTCCGAGCGAACACTTGTAACGATTAGACGTGTATTTTTCAAATAAATTTATTTAACAAAAGAAAAACATCGACACAAGTGATAGCTAGTACGATTAAAAATTTTAATAACTCTATTTCTTCCTTAAAATATGAAGAAGCACTTATGAATGAAAATGTATAAAAAGTTAATGAGTTCACAATTCAAACGAATTCATATATAACGTGATTATCAACGGAAACAATCAATCGTCTCAACAAATCACTTCGCTACTCACGCTTACAAGTCCTATTACTCGTGAATATAATCAATATATTGAAGCAATAATTAACTTGGTAGAACATAATATCATATCTCCATTGATTATAACTCCCGAAATTTTATTCGAAGAATTAAAAAATTACAAAAGCGAATTAAATTTAATTATGAAACCAGAACCACAAAATATTCGTTCACTTTATAAATTGATTCAACTTCAAATGGTGATCATTGATATAATTATTTTATATCTTATATATATATATATATATATATATAATTATTATTTATATTATTATAATTATATATATAATTATTATTTATATTATTATAATTGATCCAATGATATAATTATTTTTGCTCTTAACATTCCTTTAGTTAGGAAAATGGTTTTTGATGTTTATGAACTCTTTCCACTTCCAGTTCAACACAACCATTCGTTTGTCTATTCCTATATTATCCCTCAAAATAACTATATCCTTTTATCACAGTCCAAAACACAAGTTACCTTCCTTAAGGAATTGTCTGACTGCATCAAGGATGAGTCATAAATATGACAAAGTCTAGATTTTGGGGCCCGGTCGTTTGAAAGCTCTCACAGGCGACGACTTTCGACGAAAACGGTTCTATTGAAAGGTATGTATTTTCCTTTTCTGTTTCTTAGGACAAGGAATTTCTCTGTCCTGTTTCAGTTCGTGTTGCAAGATCGCTTGCAGGAAAACACGACCATCGCTCCAGTCTTCCACAGTTTGCATTATAATATCTTTTTCAATGTTCTTGTGCGGTGTAAACAACGCATTTGAGAAAATGTGTGAAACGTGTGTATTAGGCGTTGTATTAGGTATTTCTTTTTAAAATCAGCTCTTTTCAGAGCCATAAATTTAAACGAAGGAAACATCGTTTCAACTATTATTAAAAACGTTATGGTGTAAGTGTTTAGTTACAGTGCAATGAAAGTGAACATTGGAATAGCTGGCTTTCGTCCGTCAGCTGCGTTCATTGCCATGGAATAGGAATCAGGTACGCTGATGACTTCACCGTACACTGTAAGGGGTCAACGCCCTGTCCTACTGTCCTGCTGTCCAGATTTACAAGCATGCAATGGATTTACAACTGAATGGGTGAGTTTACTGTTAATGACATTCTTTAACAATTCTTAAACGCACATATCCTGCATGTTCTTTAACGCGAGTATCTATTATTAAATTACTTTTGCGAATCGTTCGTTGAATTCTGTTCGGACACAGAATTATTTAAATTTAAATATCGTTTACGTATTTCGACGGGGTTACTTATTGTTTATTTTCAGAATACGTATGGTATAAAAATTTCATGTGGTACGCGTGAGATGTCATGCATACCAGAAAATTAAAACGGCTGACACGGCTAAATTGTTTATTATTTCGGATCTGAAAAATTAGTGATTATTCTTTAGACATTCTGAAATAAGAATCAACAGCGTTTTTCTTAAAATTATTATCGTCGCGTAGTAAAAAAAATTCGGAAAGTTCGCGCTCTCTGACTTGTTCTTTCACTCGAACGCAGCTCGACGCCCTGCTTCTGCTCGCGCATCTGGCCGGCGGGACAGTCGAACGCTCTCGTTCAAGCGCGTGCTGGGTCGCGCGCTTCGCTCTCATTGGTCAGTTATTTTCGACCATAACTCGTTAACAAAGTCGCAGATTGAATTTTCGCTACGGAAAAAGTTGCTTCAAATGACCTCAGGAACCCCTCATTTCCCGCTGTTAAATTACTTTTGGGACAACCTGTATAAAGGTGCTGATGGTGTTGGTGTCCGGGGTACTGGTTCGATTAACTGGGGTTCCAGGTGTTGGTCTATTCTGTCTTGACTTACATGACTATTTTCATTACATGTTATGGCGTTACTAGTTTTACATAGAGCGTGGATTTCAATGAATTGATTTAGATTTTCCATAGGCATAAATGCTATTTCCTGGATGGTAAATACAGCTGTCGGGCATTTGTTTGAATCGTGTAAATGTTTCTTTAGGAGTTTGTCTTGGCAATTTTCTGTATGTATAATATTCTTTGTAGACTGTATTCGTCTACATATCCGCCCAACGGGTGTATTTATTATCTGGAAGAATATAATTTTAATCTATTACCATGTGTTTTTAACGTGCGGTTATCGCTAAACTTTATAGCATAATTAAGTGGGTTACAACTTATTATTTCCGTTGGTCCTAACCATTCAGAATCTAGGGTGTTCCTTTTATGGTCGTTATGTTATTACATAACTTTGTCTCCTAAGTTTAATATACTTCTAATTTTAATTTTTTTGTCTTGGGTTTGTTTGTATTTTTTCTTGTTTCTCTCTATGGTTTCCTTAGCTTTTCTAAGGTAGTCATTATGTCTATTGCGCCATAGTTTAAATATTTCATCTTTAGATATAGCGGGCGTAGTGGCTATAGTAGATGGCATATTTGCTTTATGACCAAAAGTTAATTCAAATGGTGAAAACCCGGTTCCTTCGTGAACTGCGGTATTGTACCCCATGCAAATGACATTTAGGTTTTCGTCCCATTCATTATTTTTGTCTTTCAAACTGGTCTTGATCAAATCTTTCACTAGGGTGTACGTTCTTTCGAGTGCTCCGTTGCTTTGAGGGTGAAAGCTAGTCGTTTTTATGTGTTTTATACGAAAGATTTCTTCGAATGTTGATACCAGTTTACATACGAAATTAGCACCTTGATCTGTTAGTATGTGTCGCGGTGAAGAGAATATGTAGATGTAATGTTTGAGTAGTTTATCGAGTATGGAATGAGCTTTCTGGTCGGGTAAGGGCACTAGAACTAAATATTTTGTAAACATGTCCTGTATGGAGAGTATGAATTGATTTCCGTCTTTAGATATTGGTAATGGTCCTAGTATGTCCATTAGGGTGGCTCTAAGCTATACTTGGTGAAAAATTTTTGTCGAGATACAAAGCACGACGCCCCCCAGAATGGTTCCCTTTGGTGAAAAAAAATTTGTGCAAAGTTTCAGATCGATCGGAAAGAAGGATCACGTGGCGCATTTAAATTGAAAATTTCGAAAATTTTGAAATTCATCGTAACTATAAAGTATTATATATCGTTGGATTTGTAATTTTTTTCTAAATAAGAATATGGAAAAATTATATGACCTTAATTAAAAAAAAAATGACGATGACGAAAAAAAATTTTTTTTGTGCCATTATATTTACCATATTGAACAGTGCAACTTTTTCCTTTGACATTTTTTCGTATAACCACAAATAACAGATATTTAAACATTTCCATTTATTACCTGAGAGAGAGAGAGTACGATCTGTCGGCGTCTGCCGCAGTCGTCTTTTTGCTTCCCATCGTCACACTTTTTTGGGGGGAAATTGTCGTGAAGTTGACGAGCAGTCATCGAGAGGTAGTTGTTTGGGAGTCATGGGTTAAGCACATTAACAGTAAGTCTAGATTGTAGCGGCTCAGTAACGACTTCAACCAGGTAGTTGAGACCAACCGAACCTGCGTATTTGCACATTTTTGACCGGCAATTTATGGCTCTCAACGACCGAATGTAATTTATTACATTACCTCCAGATGTACCCCGTGGACCTAAAGTCCATTTTTTTACAATTTTACCTATCTTGAAACTTTACGAGTTTCCGCGCACACCCGGAAAACACATGTAAACCCTCGTTATAAAATTTATAACCACCCGTACTTAAACTCCCACTCCTATTCCTACTCCTACCCTTACTAGTTTTTCCACCAATAACTTTCAACTCCATCAACCAATCATCACGCTTTTCCAAAAAACGACACCCACACCGAAGTAAGATTTAGATGTACCAGAGAACCACCGATTAGATCTGTCTGAGCTAACGAACTGTAATCATCAGTATCGAGTAAGCGAACATAGAACCTCAAGTGTTGTCAATTTCTATTAGGTCAATCGGAAAGTTCTGTCCATCTAGCGTCAAGTAGCCGTAGCTCGAACTGTGGGTAACTATAACCTCTAAAGTAAGGCTAACTTGTTAGTTTGAACATCTGTTAATAAAACTCAGTACACAACAATTTACGCTTGCATCAATAACTTCGTTTTTTTCTACATTGAAGATGTCGGAATTTGAGCCGAATAAGCGTCATTTGCGCGAAGTGTTAGTCTTTTGTTTCAATTGGAAGAAAACGGCAGCTGAAGCTCATCGAATGATTGTAGACGTTTATGGCGATAATGCTGTTTCCGATAAAACATGTAGAGAGTGGTTTCGACGTTTTAAAAATGGTGATTTTTCTTTGGAGGACAAAGAGCGTTCTGGACGGCCACGAGTATTCGAAGACGAAGAATTGCAGACGTTGGTGGATGAAGATCCATGTCAATCGCAAAAACAAATTGCAGAAGCGTTAAATTGTGCTCAATCTGTCATTTCCGACCGTTTAAAAGCCTTAGGGAAGGTCTACAAGGAAGGAAAGTGGGTCCCATATGAACACAAGCCAAGAGACATTGAAAGGCGGAAAACCATCTGCGAAATTTTGCTTGGTAGGCAACAAAGAAAGGGGTTTCTCCATCGTCTCATCACTTGCGATGAAAAATGGATTTATTTTGACAATCCTAAACGTCGAAAAACCATTTGTGATCCTGGCCAACCCTCAACATCGACGCCAAAGCGGAATATCCACGGAAAAAAGGCTTTACTCTGCATTTGGTGGGATCAGGAAGGTGTGGTATACTATGAACTGCTAAAAACTGGTCAAACAGTCACAGGAGATCTCTACCGACAACAAATTATCCGTTTGAGTCGAGCATTGCACGAAAAACGACCACAATATGAAACGAGACAGCGTAAGGTGATTTTGCTGCATGACAATGCTCGGCCTCGCGTCTCAAAAATTGTCAAGGAAACGATAGAAGCACTTCGCTGGGAAGTGCTACCACATGCGGCTTATTCACCAGACTGTGCCCCATCTGACTACCACTTGTTTCGGTCGATGGCACACGCACTTGCTGAAGAACGATTTAATTCGTACGAAGATCTCGAAAAATGGATCTCCGCCTGGATAATCTCCAAAGATGAATCATTCTTTCGACGCGGAATTCGCTTGCTGCCCGAAAGATGGGAAAAAGTCATCGCTAACGATGGACAATATTTTGATTAACGTACTTTTTCATTTTCTTTCATGAATAAAGCTATACTTTTTGTAAAAAAACGGACGGAACTTTCCGATTTACCTAATATATAAATTGAGAAGCCCAATGGAGAGTAGAAGTCGTGAAAAACTGTTCTTATTAGAACATGATGATAATCAAATAATTGGCGCTAAGTTGCCATCGAAACGACAAGTTTTAAGAGTGCTATTTTATAATTTGCCGAAAGTGAAATTGAACCTTCGGTCTAGTGCACACCTTGTTATTAAAGAAGTGGAAGTGTTGTGGGAAAAGGCCAGAATTCCAATTCAATTAAACAGTCGCTGCGTCGAGAAATTGGAGTCATTGTACCTTACAAAAGAGTTGTAAACGACGGTCCCAGATGCAAGATCAACGGGAACAAGAGTTTCTTGATGCATTAGATGATCTTTTCGATATTGCGCATGCTGATGCTTTAGAGATGATCCCGATTGAGGAAGACAAGCAATTTCTTTTGAATCAAAGGAAAAAAGAACGACCAGGATCGATGATTGGAGGAGATCGCAGTCTTTACGAAAAAGAACAGAGACAAGCGCTTCGTGAAAAAAGAAAAGAATTACATCGAGTTCAAGTGCGAGCAAATATGCAAGGTACGTTTTTCCAGAAATTATTCGTTTTAAAATAAAATTTTCGAATCTATTTCTCTTTATTCATATGATTCACATTTTTTAGAATTAGAAGAAACAATCAATTTTACATCCGACGATGATGAAGACAATCAGCAATTTCATGAGAATCCTGTGCTAGAGTTCAATGCGACCGATTACGATGTAATGGAACCTGGTCCGAGCGAACCTAAGCGAAAACGCGGTTCAAAACAGATTATTACGGTAAAGCTTGTAGCAACGCTCGATAAATGTAAAATTAGTGATCGCGATGCTGTCCGAATAATTGCAGCAACTGCTCAAGCACTTGGTCACGATATTAACGACTTCATAATAAATCGATCATCGATTTGTCATATTCGAAAACGTTTGCGCGCGGAACATACTGAAAGGCTGCGTGCAGCTTTCGTGAGTAGATCGTGAGTAAGACATTGACACAGTTGCTGTTCATTGGGACGGTAAAATGTTACCTGCTCTAGTTGGTACAGAAAAGGTGGAAAGGCTACCTGTAATTATCAATTGCAGAGGACGTGAACAATTACTCGGAATTCCGGCAATAACGTCTTCTACTGGAAGAGATCAAGCTGTTGCTGTCCATGATCTACTCCGGGAGTGGGATCTATGAGACAAAGTACAAGCACTTACATGTGATACGACAGCATCCAATATGGGTCGCTTGCAAGGTGCTTGTGCAATTTTGGAGCACGAAATCGAGCGGGACTTATTATATCTTCCGTGCAGACATCATATTTATGAAATTATTTTAAGATCTGTTTTTGACAAAAAGATGTCCAAATCTACGGGTCCAAATATTCCGATTTTTAAACGCTTCCAGCAAGCGTGGCCCAACGTAAACAAATTAAACTTCCTCTTCACTCTGGAGTGGTAGATGCCCTGGTCATTCAAAAGATAAAAAATGTACCAGAGCTAATCAATTTTGCGAAACAGTCTCTGCAAATACATCATCCACGAGAAGACTATCGCGAGTTTATTGAACTCGTGTTACTATTTTTAGGTAATACCTTTTCCGAATATCATTTTAGAGCTCCTGGAGCTTATCATCATGCTCGGTGGATGGCGAAAGGTATTTATTGCTTAAAAATATTTTTATTTCGCGAAGAATTCAAATTAAGCGAGGAGGAGAAAAATGAAATTCGCGACATTTGTATATTTATCGCAAATGTATATTTGAAAGCATGGATAGAAGCTCCTCTCCCGACGAAGGCTCCGCAGCAGGATTTGATTTTTATAAAATCCTTATATAAGTATAAGGAAATAGATAAGGATATCAGTCATATAACGTTAGATAAATTTTGCAGACACTTATGGTATTTAACACCAGAGAATGCTGCGTTATCATTCTTTGATAATGACGTTTCGATAGAAACAAAAAAACGAATGGTGCAGGCGTTGAGCAATACTAGTAGCAGCGATTATTATAAAAAATTCGTCATTTTACCAACTAATGTGGCCGATTACATGGAGGAGGACATTTCAACTTTTATATCGGACGGAAGTCGAAAATTTTTTATTAGATTTAATATATCGACAGAATTTTTTAAAAAAGATCCAATAGTTTGGCAAGATGAAGAATCTTACAAACTAGGTTTAGATATAGTTAAGGCTTTACCTGTGGTCAATGATTCGGCAGAAAGAGCCGTTAAGCTAATGCAGGAATATAATCAAATTTTAACTCGCAATGAGGAAGAAAAGCAGATTGTACTGCAAATGGTAAAAGAATACCGCCAGCAATATCCTGACGCAACGAAAACGACAATAACGAAAAACATGTAAATCGAACGTCGTGGGTCCGCAGCACAGGCGAACCACACAGCTACCTCCCTCTCAGGAAAAACCCAGAGGGGTAGCGTCATAAAATATGCTGGCAGCGCGGGTCCTTAAAGTCACTTCGGGTCTGAAGACCCGTTCTTCCAGTGACTGTTGTAAAGTTTCGATTCTCTCTCTAGGTTTTGTATTGTTTGTCTGTTCATTTAATAAAATGCATTCTTGACGAGCGGCTTCACCGTTGATCGGCGTATAATTTGGTGACCCGCTCTGTTCTTCCCATCCTAAAAGCGGATAGTCTTACGTTAGAATATAAGAAATAGTTCCTTATTACTATTATGTAGAATATATTCAAAATATTCATTCACATATATAGTACAATAGTACAATACAAAATTACATATCTCTGTTATTTGTGGTTATACGAAAAAATGTCAAAGGAAAAAGTTGCACTGTTCAATATGGTAAATATAATGGCACAAAAAAATTTTTTTTTGAAAATCAGATTTTCGAAATTTCAAGGTCATCGTCATTTTTTTTTTAATTAAGGTCATATAATTTTTCCATATTCTTATTTAGAAAAAAATTACAAATCCAACAATATATAATACTTTATAGTTACGATGAATTTCAAAATTTTCGAAATTTTCAATTTAAATGCGCCACGTGATCCTTCTTTCCGATCGATCTCAAACTTTGCACAAATTTTTTTTTCACCAAAGGGAACCATTCTGGGGGGCGTCGTGAAAAAATTCGTTGGTCGAAAAATAAGAGCCACCCTAATGTCCATAGCTATTTTCTCGTTTGATTCCATAGGTGTATCAGTAATTACTGCTTCTTTTCGGGGTCTGATTCTGGTGAGCTTTGCTTTTTGGCATGTGTCACAAGTTTTAATGAATTTACAAACATCTTCGTCTAAGGATGGCCAGTAGTGATTTTCTTTCATTCTAGCGATAGTTTTGTTTTCCCCTAGGTGTTGTGAACTGTGTGAATTGTGATTTTCATATAATATTTGATGCTTTTCATCTTCCGTATATGTTTTGACTGGAGAGTTGGCAAAAAATAATTTTTTGTCGGGCCGCGATTGACTAAGGAATCTGAGCATTAGTTGAATATTGACTATTTCTAATGGGCTAAAGGAGTTGTCACCTATTCCTATTTTGAAAGCTTTATTGTCATCTAATTCAAGGAGGTGATTTAGGGTGTTCAACCAATTGTATTCATTGTAAGGTCCTAACATGGGTTTGATAAGTTGGGTCCAAGTAGGTCGATTAGGTGATTGAATTATTGGGATTGCATTAGGTGAGTGTTTCCATTCTTCGTATTTTCTTAAGAGGATTCAATCCGAGTTTATGGACTCTGTATCTGGTTCGGCAAGTGGGTTATCATTAATTTGTTCGAGGTTTGTTAAGCGTTGAAGGGGTGGTAGGCTAATTCTTTCGCTTTCGGATAGGATTCGGTCATTTAAGATTTTAATAGGATGGATTCAAGAGAGTACATTGGCTACCACATTTTCCTTTCCTTTCTTGTATTCGATGTCGTATTCATACTCTTCGAGGCGTAACCTCCATCTGAGTAGTCTTGAAGAGGGTCTTTAATGTTATGGAGCCATTTGAGAGCTTGGTGATCGGTTTGAATCAGGAATTTACGTCCTAAGAGATATTGTCGCAATCGTTTGACGGCCCAAACAATCGCGAGGAGTTCCTTTTCGGATGTAGTGTAATTCCTTTCGGCGTTATTGAGTGTGCGAGATATGTAGAGGCAAGGGTGATCGTCCTGGGACAGAACTGCGCCTAGGCCTTCGTTAGAGGCATCGGTTGTGAGCGTGAAAGTTTTATCGAAATTAGGATATTTGAGTATAGGGGTTTCGCATAACTTGAGTTTAAGTATTTCAAAAGCTTTGGATTGTTTATCCGTCCAATGGAAAGGTATATCCTTTTTGACTAAATCGGTTAAAGGTTTTGTAATTTTGGAAAAATTTCTTATAAATTTCCTATAATACCCGGTGAGTCTTAAAAATGATTTGATCTTGGTTACATTTTTTGGTTGTCTAAAATCTTTGATGGCTGAAAGTTTCTTTGGATTTGGTTTTACTCCATCAGATGTAACTACATGTCCTAAGTATTCCAATTCAGGTTTTTGAGGAATTCGCATTTATCTATTTGAAGCTTGAGGCCGGTTTCTCGGAGTCGATGGAAAACGATAGCTAAATTTCTATTGTGTTGTTCTATTGTGGATCCAAAAATTATTATGTGGTCTAAATAAACGAAGCAATATTTGTCAATTAATCCTCGGAGGGCCGTGTCCATCATTCGTTGGAATGTAGCCGGGGCATTTGTAAGGCCGAAAGGCATACGATTATAATGAAAATGACCGTCTGGGATTGAAAAAGCTGTGTATTTCTTATCCGTTTCTTTCATGGGTATTTGGTGAAAACCCGACGATAAGTCGAGAGCTGAGAAAATTTTAGCATTGCCTAAATGTTGTAGTATATCATCCGCGTTGGGTAGGGGATACGCGTCCTGGTCTGTTTTCTCGTTTAACTTTCTAAAATCTATAACTATGTGCCATTTCTGTTTTCCCGATACGTCTGATTTCTTCGGAACTACCCATACAGGTGCATTGAAAGGAGAGTCTGACGGTTCGATTATACCCTTTTCTAGCATTTTGTTAACCTGTGTTTGTATTTCCGTTTTATGGCATTCTGGAGTTTTGTATGATTTTACGTTAATTGGTTGATCAGATTTTAAATTGGTGGCGTGTTCCGTTAGTTTGGTGTAGGGTAAGGCGTCGTCGGTTAAAGTGAATATGTCGTGGTATGTGCTAATAATTTTTTCAATCGGTTCTCTGAAGTGTTCGTATATCGTGAGTAATTTTGGTATTCTATTCGTTTCATTTTCTGACTCAATTTTATGCGACGTTTGTTGTACTTGCTCACCATTATTAAAGAAGCAAACCCTGGTGATTTCATTTTGGACGCTGCAGATCTTTGTTTTGAACGAGTCTGGATTAATCAATTCGTCGGCGGTTTCCTGTAATTGTACACAATGATTGTTACATGTCAACTGATTATTGTTAATTGTGTACTGATATTTTTGGAGGAATGGAAGTCCTAGTATGCCATCGGTCGGTATGCCTACCTCCATCGGAGGTTTCGATAGAGTTTCTAATACGGTATAAGTGTTTATTTGATGTCTGTCGTTGCCTAATTTTATCACTTGTGTTTCACTTTGTAATTCTTGATTCACAAGTTTTCTTTTTATGATGTTAACTCCTGCGCCGGTGTCCTTCTCGTTGCATTCCTCGTAATCGCATTCGTACGTGTTGTAATTGTCCTGGTACGTAGTGTATCCTGTCCGTTCTTCTTGTGTTTCCAATTCGGTTAGATGGATTCTTGGCAGTAGTTTTCCTACTTGGCCATTGTGAAAATTTTCCTTCACTTGGTAGCATTGGATGTACGGGGTTAGGTCTCCGTACTGGTCCTTCTTGTCTGTAATGGTTGGTCGTTGTCCGAAAGGCATCCTTGAGCCATAATTCGCGATCGACGGCTTTCTCTTGAGCTTCCGTTAGCGTTGTAGGGTCCGAAGGTATCACTAGCTGTCCGATTTCCTTGCGCAAATTCATGGTGTAGATTCTTGTGGCTTCTTCGGATTCTTCTTGCAGAGCGATTTTTCTCGCTATCGATGTACAGTGTTTGGCCTGAATTGCATATTGAAGTTCGTTGAACTGTTGTCGGAATGCACGCTTTCTGTGCTTCCTTGTCTGATTTGATTAAGTTTATTTCGGCAACGGATACATGCGATCTTAGGGCGGCGTATAAACTTTCAAAATTGTTTATCTCTTCAAATCTAATGCTGCGTTTGGCATTGTCAATTATTTTTTCTATTAGTACCACGTGCAACAATAGATCTGGTTCGCTGCAACTGCTTTGCGCTCTGCGTACGGATTTAATGAATTCTTCGACGCCGCAATCGTCTCTACCCCGCAAAGTTTCGACAATCCGTAGGGCGTCGACTGCTCTGCATCCAGCTTGTGGGGTGGCTACGTTATTGTTGATATGACGATAACGGCTGCTTAAATCAATCATTTCTTCTCCGTCGGATGTAGCGCCTTTAGCTACTGCTGATCCATCTTCGGTGAAGCAAGCTAGGTCGATGCTTTGAGATATAATTTTTATTTCGTCGATGCGTTTGTTATTTTCCTCGCTTAATTTTTTTATTGTTTCATTCATCGCGCTAATTTTTTCATCTTGCATCAAGATTATGGTAATTAGTTGGTCTAATTTTTGAGATAGTTCACTGAATTTGTCGTTGTTCATTTTGTCTGCTTTTGTTTCTTCGTCAGATAAAGGTGAATGGTAATAAGTAAAATTTTATATACGTGAGAAAATCTCCGTTACCTTGATGTAGATTCGCCGTGATATTGGGCAGGTGTGGCACTCGTAGTCCCCAGTAGAAGTTATCTGTAACTCAGCTTCAGATCTGGTTTCACCTTTCACTAAATCACTTATTAATCCTGACTAGGATCGCCAAATTATGTCACGGGACTGCGAACCAGACACTTAAATATATTTAACTGAACCACTTGTTACTAGGCGCGACTTACAGCTACCCGTTGAATCAGGGATTGAGCAGAACAACGACACGGTTGGCTTGAGGTAAAAATGCAGACTGGCTTTATTTTGTACATGGGGTCCTTATATATTATCGTACTTGTTTTTGGTAGTCTGTCGAATGAGTCTGTCGGATGAGTCGGTCGGGTGTGTCATTGGTCAAGGGATGAGATTATCGGGTGCGTCATGGATAGATGAGAAAGTTATGTTGTGCGGGATTGTTATGGATGAGGTGGCAAGATGCGCCACAGTGTTATGGTTCGAAGGGCCGGATAGATAGGAAAGGTATGATGTGCGAATTTGTCATGGATGCTTGTCATAGATGCGTCACACCATCGTTGCCTTCGCAACAAGGAATGATACGCCCCGTGTCCGATTTAGGATACGCGGTAAACCCGACGCGTTATGACGGTTCCACGTCTTGGGAGGAGTACCAAGTGCAATTTGGAATGGTTGCAAACATAAATGGCTGGGATGAGGCGAGAAAGGCTGCCGCCCTGGTCGCTTCATTGGATGGCCCGGCTCGGAGTGTATTGACTTCAATTCACGCTGACAAATATTTTGATTTTCATGAAATAGTTTCAGCGATCGAATTTCGTTTCGGACGGAAAAATTTCGCAAAACTAGATTATATCCGTTTTCAAAATTATAAACAGCGGCAAGGGGAGTCAATCTCTGCGTTGGCCGCGGAGATTGAGAGGTTGGCTCAGACCGCTTTCGCAGAATGTCCGGTTGACATTCGAGACCGTTTGGCTGCCTCTCAGTTTGTTACTGCGCTGGCCAATGAGGAGATGAGGATGAAGCTGCGATACGAGGGTTTTGCATCTCTCAGAGCTACGGTTACCAGAGCTCTGGAAATGGAAGCCCTCGAAGCGATAGCACCAAGGAAATATATCCTTGATCAACGTTTAAATCACGCATTTTCTTCCGAGGGACTATCGCACCGAACTGTTCGAGATTTACATGATCAAACGGCTGGACGACAACGAGAGCTGCCACCTACAGCGGGACTGTCCGAAGAAGGACAAGAGGAGGCCGCTACAGGGAAACGCCAAGAAGTCGATGTAAAGGGGAACCGTTCGACTTCAACATCTTCTCTTCCCCCCTGTCGTGCTGAGTCTGGGAGCTGTCCAGCGAGGGATTTTCTTCGTCGAAGGCACTGTTGGAGATGAGAAAAGAAGAATAATCTTCGATACGGGCTCATCGGTCAACCTCTTGCAAGAAAATCTTATTGCGGAACGGACGAAATCGGCGAGCATGGCAGGAGTAAAAATCTTTGCAGTGTCCGGTCAAAGATTGTCAGTTCTCGACAAGGTGTGTCTTCCCGTTTCCATCGGAGGTGTCCAATCAGAGTGAGGAGGAAGGTTTGTGGAAAATAATTCGCCGGTTTCCTCGACTCTTTTTATTTTGCTATTGTGCGGGATGAATCGCGGAAGGTTGCGATACCGAAGAAGTACAAAATGTTGGTCGACTATTCACACGCGTGGCTTGGAAACAATGAGAGCGAGGCCCAGCGTCTCCGCGCTATTTATTTGTCTCCTCCTTCTCGATTCATCGATGAATATCGATCGCGACGCTTCGCGAAGATTCCCGAGGAAATGTCGTTAATTAACGGTCGCCGCCTCGTGGATCGA